>JBAJHW010000103.1:0-90000 GCA_037013535.1 Intellagama lesueurii | reverse complement strand
GGCTGAGATGCTGTCCCCATTTTGCCTAATGGCCAACTCGGCACTCACGAGTACACTATCATCTTTATGACACAAATATCATTTGTCTTGCTGTCATCCGCAGGCGGTGCACAGGGAAGGGAAGAAAGGTGCAAGCCTCTCCAAATGGCTTAAGGGCTTTCAGACTATATCAAAGATTTGTGCACGAGCCATGAAATTCTGAGGAATCACAACCAAATATTAATCAATGGACTGAATGCCTAGGAGGGTGTATAATCTAATAGTAAAGAAATTCTTATAGTGATCATGTGCTGATTACTGATACTGGATACTGATATAAACACACATGTTTGCATGCACACGCACACACACACACAAATACACACAGAGCTTGTATTTTTCCAGTCAACAGTGAATGAAAGGGGTCCAACCTGTAAATTAATTGTTCTCTTTCGGCCTAACCGACAAATGTAAATTGAACCTTCAAGTTGACAGCTTAGGAGACAGTGCACCTACTTATATTTTGTCATGGCTGACCAAAGTCAGATGGTAAATGCTACTGCCTTGGAATTTATTGTGATTATGATAATACAATACAGAATGTATCATAAAATTTTGGCACTGACGATTTATCAATGATTTTGGAGCAGTGATTAGGCTGCATCTTGAGTACTGTGTCCAGTTCTAAATACTACACTATAAGAAAAATGCAGATATACAGGAACAGATTCAGAGGAGAACAAGGATAATTAGGGGGCTGGAAACCAAGCCCTCTGAGGAAAGAAAGACAGATCTGGGAAATCTTGAGGGGGGAAAAAGACTGAGGGGAGATAGGATAGCACTCTTCAAATACTGATGCAGAGGCATGTCTCAGTCAACTGTGCAACTGAGATTCACTGCGATACCTCATCAATTAGCAACAATCAGCTGCCGTAAATTTTGCAGACCTTATGCAAACACAACTAGACTCCAGGCAATGTTTCAGAAAGTGAGAAGGGATCATGATGTACAAATTCTGTGCAACTCTATCTCCTCTTTGTTCTCATTATTGGTGATGCATTTTTGTTGGCCATTGTAGCTCCAAGCAAAATAATATTTTCATGCTATGGTACATATCATTAAAAAATAGATAGGAAGCAAGTAATATATTTCTATATTTTTTCCTGAGTACACAGTTGCTCAAAAAGGTCTCTAGGGGCTTCCCTCAGCCAGATGAATAATAGAATCATAGAAAAGTGAAATTGGAAGGGGCCTACAAGGCCATCAAGTCCAACCCCATGCTCAATGCAGAAATACAATCAAAGCATATCTGCCAGGTGCTTATCTAAGATTTTCTTGAATGCCTCCATTGTTGGAGCACTCACCAACTCCCTAGGTAACTGGTTCCACTGTCATACTGCTCTAACAGTTAGGAAGTTGTTCTTGACATTCAACTTGACATTCAACCAAAATCTGGCTTCCTTTAACTTGAGCCCATTGTTGTGTGTCCTGCACTCTGGGATGATCGAGAACAGATCCTGACCCTCCTCTGTATGACAGCCTTTCAAATATTTGAAAAGTGCTATCATATCATCCCTCAGTCTTCTTTGCTCAAAGCTAAACATGCCCAATTCTTTCAGCCTTTCCTCATAAGGTTTGGTTTCCAGCCCCCTGATCATCCTATCGTCCTCCTCTGAACTTGTTTCAATTCGTTAGCATCCTTCTTGAAGTATGGTGTCCAGAACTGGACACAATACTCAAAGTGAGGCCTAACCAGGGCTGAATAGAGGGGGACTAGCACCTCGCAGTATTTGGAAACTATACTTCTATTAATGCAGCCTAAAATAGCATTTGCCTTTTTTGTAGCTACATCACACTGTTGGTTCATATTTAGCTTGTGATCTACAACAATTCCAAGATCCTTCTCGCTCGCAGTTTTGCTGAGCCAGGTATCCCCCATCTTGTAACTGTGCAATTGGTTTCTTTTTCCGAGGTGCAGTATTTTGCACTTATCCCTGTTGAATTTCATTCTGCTGTTTTTTGGTCCAGTGCTCCATCCTATCAAGGTCATTTTGAATTTTGTTTCTGTCTTCTAGGGTATTAGCTATTCCACCCAATTTTGTATCATCTGCAAATTTGACAAGCATTTCCCGCACTCCCTCATCCAAGTCATTAATAAAAATATTGAAGAACACCGGGCCCAGGACTGAGCCACTTGTTACCTCCTCCCAGTTAGAGAAGGACCCATTAATCATCACCCTCTGAGTACGATTCTGTAGCCAATTGTGTAGCCACCTGACACTTGATCTATCCAGCCCACACCTAGTTAGCTTGCTAATCAGGATATCATGGGGCACTTTGTCAAAAGCTTTGCTGAAGTCAAGATATACTACATCTACAGCATTCCCTCTGTCTATCAGGGAGGTTACCTGATCAAAAAATGAGATCAAATTAGTTTGGCAGGATTTGTTCTTGACAAATCCATGCTGGCTTCTAGTTATTACTGCATTGTTTTCTAGGTGCTTGCACAATGACCGCTTTATGATCTGTTCCAGAATTTTGCCTGGGATTGATGTCAGGCTGACTGGCCTGTAGTTCCCAGGTTCCTCTTTGTTGCCCTTTTTGAAGATAGGGACCACATTAGCCCTCCTCCAATCCTCTGGCACCTCCCCCATTTCGCATGATTTCAAGAAAATAATGGATAGTGGTTCTGAGAGTTCTTCAGTACTCTTGGATGCAGTTCATCTGGCCCTGGAGATTTGAACTCGTTCAGGGTGGTAAGGTATTCTTTGACTATTTGTTTATCAATCTCCAACTGCAATCCTGCCCCCCCCCCCACTTGCACTTCCAATTTGTTTGGAAGTTTATAGTCTGTCTTATGGGAAAAGACTGAACTAAAATTGTTCACTCCAACAGGCACAGAGCAACACTGAGCAAGAGGGAAGCTGCAGCTCTGTCAAAGCGGTTTCGATTTCCCTGCATACGGCTGGCCTAGGGAGCCTGTGTTTTCAGGTTGCGCAATGGCGCAGCCTGCGGTTTGAAGCTTTTTTGGGTTACTGGTGGGATATATATATATATAGTTAAGATAATACATAATTTTAAAAAGGGTAAAACAAATTTAAATACAATAAAAACACAAGTCTCTGTGTAGGGTGCACTGCCCCCTGTTGGGCTCAGCCTATTGGCTGCCACACAGCATATTAAAAAAAGACAAACAAACAAACAAACAATTGAATAAGAGGGTAGATTGCATTGACGACAGTACTAATATTACTTTTTATTGACAAATGGTAAAATAAATATATAAAATAAATAAATGTTTTTTTTAAAAAAATGGAAAAAAAAGAGGCAACACGGGGCCAAAAAAGGGACAACGTTCCAGTAAAGGCAAGCAGCCTACAAAATGTAAAGCCCTGCAAAACCACCCCCAGTGATCTCTTCATCTGAGGATGAGGAGTGGCCAGATTATAGTGCCATACTGGCAAAGTTGAGTGAATTGGAAAGAAAAAAGGCAGTGGCTCAGAATGCAGCTAGTACCGCTACCCCGAGAAGGTCACATAGGGAATCCAAGGCACGCAGGATTGTAGAATTGTGACAGTTGGATGATGTAATGCTGTCGCGTATTGCTCTTTTAGAGAAAGTACTGGTTCTGCAGGAGCGTCTTTGGTGAAAGGAGTGGGCGGCGGCCATCAGACCACTCATCCTGACACGGAAGTGGGCATGAGGCTTGAGCCCCAGGTGATGGCGAGCACTCAGATAGAGGAGCTGGGTGAAGAGGAGCAGACCCGCCAAGGCACATGGGTACCGGCAGGTAGGCAGATTGAGGTTGACTGCACCCCAGCAGGACCTAGCCAACAGGTGTCAGAGGTGCCTTCCACCAATGCTACAGTGCCTGCACTGCCAGTAGCAGGTGAGTCAGCAACCACACCACACACGACACACATAGAAGGGATGTGGCCTTGGGGGGAAGTTAGCCCACCAGCTTTGTCTCAGATGACTGCCGGTTTACTGCCTGGCAGCATAGGGAGGGGTTCACCCACATTGGGAGTGCCTGTACTGGCTTCAAAGCCTTGGACAGCACCTTACCCACAGTGGTCCTTACCTAGTCAAACGTCAGGGTTTGTTGAAGGATTATGACAATTCAGTCACCCCACGATACCAGACACTGAATATAACTCAGTGCCTAGGAGTGCTCTTCCATACGGGGATCAATCCCTGCTGTTGGGCAACCACCTTCTCCCAGCTGCAATAGAGAAGATTTGGAGAGGCGAATACGTGGATGTATTCAAACTATTGAACAAGGAAATGGAAGAAAAGAAAGGTGCCAAAGAAGAGGATAGGGAGAAAGAGAGATTTAGAAAGAAAAAAACAGAGAGATGCTGGGCGAACTGGCTTGCAGGCTTTATGATATATGTGGGGACAATAGTCAAGGCATACCCTTCAAGGGCTTTCACCTTGATACAATACATAGACCTAATATATAGGGCCTATGTAGATTTCCCGGGGCATGTGTGGTTGCTCTATGATGAGTGGTTCCGTATGAGAGCGGTGATACACCCCGAGATGCTCTAGGACATGCATCACCCCAGTTTGTGGTTGCAGTTAATGACCCCTTCTCGCCCCAACCTGGGCAACCACTTTGACAGTGGACATTTGATTCAGAGGTCCAACAATTACAATACTCCCCGTGCTCTAGCAGGCCAGGTGGTTCAATCCCGCCTGGTTTGCTGGGAATTTAACCCCAAGGGGTTCTGCAACCGGAAACCGTGCAGATTCTGGCACCAGTGCTCAATATGTGGAGCACCCCATGATTCAGCTACGTGTTTCAGGGGATACGCAGGATCAAGTGGTAATAAGGAAGGAGGTGGTCCCAAGTGGCAGCCACCCGGTCCGTCTGCTGCTTCAAAACGGCCCCAGTCTAATTAACCTGCCAACACTAGCTGACTAGTTTCCATCATACCTGAATAGAGAAGCAGCCCAATATTTGAAAGAGGGGTTCATGTTTGGTTTTATGATCCCTGTACAGGGTGTTAGGGTGGCTACTACGGCAAACAGTGAATGGTATGGAAGATGTAGTTAGAGAAAAGATTAAGAAAGAGGTTGCTGAAGGGTGGGTGGCTGGACCTTTTTCTGAGCCAACTGTACCAAATTTGCGAGTCTCCCCATTTTGAGTGGTCCCTAAAAAGGTCCCGGGTGAGTTTCATCTCATCCATCATTTATCCTATCCAGCTGGGGAATCAGTTAATGAGAAGATCCCCCAGGAACTATGCACGGTCTGTTATACTTCATTTGATTATGCCATTCGATTGGTTAGATCCTGTGGCAATGGGGCAGAACTCACGAAGTCGGACATTAAGTCAGCATTCCGTTTATTGTCTGTTCACCCAGAGGACTTTGAGCTACTAGGTTTTCAATTCGAAGGGTTTTACTATATCGATAGGGCAATGCCAATGGGGTGTTCCATTTCTTGTGTTGCATTTGAGCACTTCAGCTCATTTTTGGAGTGGACGCTTAAGCGCAGGGCAGGGCTTTCCCAGGCAGTCCACTATTCAGATGATTTTTTATTTTGTGGGAAGCCAGGGTCCACCCAGTGTGAACACCTCATGTGGACTTTTCAGGTAGTAACAAAGGAACTCGGGGTTCCTTTAGCTGAAGAAAAAACAGAAGGTCCCTGTACTGTAATTACTTTCTTAGGGATCAAATTAGACACGACCCAGCAATCAAGCCAGAGAGTAAGTTAGTGGACCTCAGGATTCGAATTCAGGACCTGTTACAATGAACTAGAGTTATGTTAAGGGAGCTGCAAGAGGTAGTAGGTCACCTCAACTTTGCAATCAAAGTGATTCCTCCAGGCAGGGCTTTTCTTAGGAGGCTGTGTGAAGCCATGAGTGGGTTAACAAAACCGCACCACAGACGGTGACTTTAAGCAGGGATGAAAGAGGACCTGCACATGTGGTTACAGTTCTTAGATGGTTTTAATGGAATTTCATTTTGGAGGGATGAGGTGCGCTTAGGAGCAGAGTTTCAAGTCCAATCTGATGCTGCTGTGTCAACAGGATATGGTATTTACTTCAGAGGCTGATGGAGTGCTGGCCTATGGCCGATGGAATGGCGTGACTCCGAAGTCACCCATGATCTAACACTCTTGGAGTTTTTTCCAATAGTGGGAGCACTATGGCTATGGGCGGACATTTGGGCCAATTGTGCCGTCACGTTTTGGTGTGACAACATGGCAGTGGTCCATGTGGTAAATACCCTTACATCAAGATTCAAGAGGGTGATGAGATTGGTGAGAGCATTCACCCTGTGTTGTTTGAGTTATAACATTGTGTTCCAGGCTCGCCATGTGCCTAGTGTAAATAATGAGCTGGCTGTTGCCCTGTCCCGTCAACAGATCGACTGGTTCAGGGCGTTGGCACCAGGAGCTCAGGCTCAACCAGAGATATTGCCACAAGAGGTATGGAACATTGGAGGAGTGAAGTTTAGCAATCGCTCCCAGCACCAGGCGCAGCTATGCAGCTGCTTGTGAAGAATTTTTTACATTTTGCAATAAGGAAGGTCTGGGTAGACCTTGGCCTAGGACAGTGGATCGTTTACAGCAGTTCGGAGTTTATCGTCTTCACAAAGGTTTGGCTCCTCGCACGATTCAAGGGAGGATGTCAGCTCTGGCTTTTTATGCCAAGGCGCAAGGGTGTCCAGATCCAGCAAGTGATTTCCAAATCAGAAAAATGATTAAGGGTTGGAACAAGAAAAGAGGTCGACAGGAAGATAGGCGTACTCATATGTCCCCAAAAATCCTAGTTCAATTGGGTCATGTTTGGGCTGTTGTGTGCAGCGACCATTACGAGGTCAAATTATTTAAGGCAGCAATACTGTGTGCATTCTTTGGGGCGTTTAGAGTGAGTGAGTTAGTACGAACATCAAAAGTAGACAATTCAAAGATGGCATTACAGATGGACGACTTATTGGTCTCCGAAGACAGGGTTTTGTTCCATCTTCGCTGGTCTAAGACAGATCAATTAGGAAAATGCCAAGTTATAAGCTTGGGGTGTTGTTCAGTTGGGGAGTTATGCCCGGTTAGGGCCATTTCCAAATATGTTGAGTTACGTGGGACCTCAACAGGGGATCTATTTTGCCACAGAGACTACTCACACCTCACAATTTATTTATTTATTGAATTTAAATATCAATTTTGGACAGTTACCTCCCGGGGGCTTCAAAAAGGGGGAATAGTGGGGTGGAAGTTTGGCACCCACTCTTTTCACATAGGAGCAGCATCCACAGCAGCTTTAGGATATGGGGAGGAGCAGATAAAAAAGATGGGAAGGTGGTCTTCCTACAGGTTCAAGACCTACGTACGTTCTCTCCCACAATAGATGCTGGTCTTTGTTTTTCTCTTTCAGGCGTCAAGTTGGTTATAGCCTGGTTGAGAGTTGTTTTGTATGGTCACAGTTATATACATTGGGCTGCGAAGTATGCTTTGCGGACCAGTTGGGGCCATAATTTAGGCCTTGGCTCTCAGGCCACATTGGAATGGAGGGGACGGAGAAGTATGCTCTGGGGCGGGTTCTTGGAACTGACATCCCAGGGTATTCCAGATGTACTCCCTGATATATTGGTTGTTCACCTGGGAGGAAATGACTTCGCTCAAAGGACGGGCAACTCACTTATATTACAGGTGATCAATGATTTGCAGGCCATTAAGACCAAGTTTCCTGCAACAAAGTTAATCTGGTCAAACATTATACCGAGGATGGTATGGCGGGCTGATTGTGACCCAAAGTGCATTTACCGTGCACATCGCAGTGTTAATTGGGAAGTAAGCAGAGCCATGCAAGCTGGCCTGGGGTCAGTAATAAGGCATCCTGACATAACAGTTCACCAACCAGAGTTATACAGAAGTGACAAAGTTCACTTGTCTGATGCAGGACTGGACTTTTTCTCCTCAATCTACAAGGGGGCCTTTGGGTCCAAAATTTTTTGGCTGTGATGGTGGGCTTCGGGCATATAAACAGCCCCATGCTGTGGCGGGTAGTGCGAGGGAAAGAGTTTTGGTGAGTTCCTGGAGGACACATGGTGCAAAAAACATCCCATCTCCCTGTTTGGTGGAGCCAGTAGGGCTCCGAGGGGAAGTGGCCTTTTATTAAGGGGACCTCCCGGGCAGCAGTTCAACTAGTGTCATGAGGCTCGGTGGGCTGAAACAGTGGGGGGTACCCCTATCATGGGGCACTTGAACACGTGCTTGACAGAAGACAGCATGATTCAGAAATAGGAACTCGCCCTGTTTTAGAATGGTCTGGAGGTAAAGGCTACACCGGATTTGGATAAATATTGCACTATGTTAGGCCCCCTTGTAGATGGGGGATTTAGTTTAAATAATTAATAAAGTTGTGGTCCAAGTTTTAACCCAACAAACTGTGTCGTCTCTTTATTTCTGGGCTGGGTGGGCAAAGGAATTGAGCACCTCTGTCTTTTCTTTGTTCCCTGTTATCATTTTTCCATCTCCATTGCGGAGCTGTGCCACTATGTCTTTTGTTTGTCTTTTGCTACTCACATACCTTAAGAATGCTTTTTTTATTGCTTTTAGTGTCTCTAGCTAACCTCAGCTCATTCTCAGCTTTTGCCCTCCTAATGCCATCCCTGCATTTCCTTGCTACTTGTCTGTACTCATCCTTGGTGGCCTGGCCTTCTTTCCACTTCCTGTACATATCTTTTTTGGTTTTTAGGTCCTCCCTGAGCTTTTTGTGAAGCCACACTGGTCTTTTTTCCGCCTCCCCCATTTTTTTTCTTGTTGGAATTGTTTGTAGTTGTGCCTTTAGAATTTCTTTTTTTAGAAGCTCCCACCCTTCTTGGACTCCTTGTTAGGATCTCCTGCCATAGAACCTTATTTGTCCTTGTTCTGAGATTATTAAAATTGCCTTTTTTTAAATCCAGCAGAAGTGTGTGGCTACACTCTGCTTTTGTTTCCTTGGATATCAAGAAGGACATGGTCACTGTCGCCTAGAGTTCCCCTTACTGCCACTTCCCCCACCTAGTCATCTCTGTTGGTCAGAATCAAGTCAAGGATAGCAAATCCTCTAGTTTCTTTCTCCATTTTTTGTAGGAGAAAATTATCAGCCACACAAGCCAGGAATTTCTTGGAAGGGCCTTACTTGGCAGAATTTGCCTCCCAACATATATCTGGATAATTGAAATCTCCCATCACTATTATGTTGTGTCTCTTTGAAAACCCTGCAATTTGTTTTACAAAAGTTTAGTTCGCTTCCTCTCTTTGATTGGGTGGTTGGTAGTAGACTCCAACTACCAAGATCCTTTTATTTTTTTTACCCAACTAGATTGATCCAGATGCTCTCAATGGGACAGCCAATCTCCTCCTCCTGTATTTCTGTGCAGGAATGTGTATATTTTTTTTACATATACTGCTACTCCACCTCCCTTTTTATTCTCTCTGTTCTTTTTGACCAGTTTATATCCCTCAATTGCTGTATTCCAGTCATGGGAGTCATCCCACCAAGTTTCAGTTATTCCCATCAAGTCATACTTACCCTCCTGAATTAAAATTTCCAGTTATTGTTTGTTTCCCATTTTCCTGGCATTCATATACAGACACTGGAGGTTGCGTGATTTGTGGCCTGTTTGTCTTTGTGCATTTTTATGAATATTATTATGATTATTATTGTGATTATTATTGTTAATGTTATAATTGTTGCCCTTTTGATCAATTTGGTCCATTCCTCTTATTGTGTGTAAGGCTTCATCTACTTTTAACTCTGTGCTTGCATCTCCCTCCCCCTTCCAATTCAATTTAAAGCCCTCCTGATGAAGTTCTTCACGCTGTGGCCAAACACATTCTTCCCAGTTCCTGTTAGATGCAAGCCGTCTCTTGCTAGCAGTCCTTCTTCCAGGAAGCTTAGCCCATAGTCTCAAAAACCAAATCCCTTTCATCGACACCACCTTCATAGCCAGTCATTCACCCAGAGGATCTTCCTTTCTTAAGTATCTTAAGACAACCAACTTCTTAGAAAAATCAGTCCCATTAATTATGTGGCCCTTGCTTCTGAGTAAATAGACAGAGATAGTGCAACATAATTTGAAATTGTCAGTGATCCTTTTGTTGTTGTTTTTGGTTACTGATATGTTAGGATGTAGGTTTGGTATTTGCCTTCTAAATGTGTCCCCCCTCCATTTAAATACCAGGCTTTATTTTTCAGGTTAAATTTCTGCTTTTGTTACCTTTTAGGTCCCTTTATCTTAATAGTGTTATTTGTCTTTACTGGTGTTTTGCAGAATACTAATTTATTATCCTTCGCAAATGCTGCTGATTACCCTTGCTTCCAGTTCATTAATAAAGATGTTAAATGAAACTGGGCTTGACACTGATCTCTGCAGTACGGTGGTGCATTTCGTTTAAGTGTGAAGACTTAATGCAAGACTACAAATGCAGGAAATGAGAGTTTTAAGGGTAAAGGAGATTTTGGCATGCTCTTGGGGCAATGATAACACTTTGATGATAGCTAACTTACTAGTCAGGTTTACCTCTTGTCATCTGAATCAGCAACAAGTAATGTTTCACGATTTTCAGAGCTGGAAACAACAACAAAATCTACTTGCCGAAGAGAAACTAGTTGCTCTTGGTGACCACTAAAGATGTTAGCAAGTTTTTGGGTCTGAGTCTGAGTCTTTGGTACCAAGTCCCAAGTCCTAAGCCCCAAGTTTGAGTCCCTATTAAAAACAAGCTTTCCCCCCCCCCCCCCAAAAAAAATGGGAAGCAATGGATGGGTTCTGAGTAGACATGGGGACAAATTAAAAAACGAATCGCGATATTTGTCAGAAATTGCTGATTCGTTAAATATTCATCCCTTTATATTTGTGGGTTCCAGAGACCCCGACGAATATGAAAGGACGAATATTGACCCATTTTTATTCAACCCCCATATGAAGAGAGGGAAGGCTAGCCTTCCCTCTCTTCCTATGGCTTTCCCATTCTGCCTACCGTCCCACCGATCAGCTGATCGGCAGGCCAATAGGCAGCAACCCACCCCCACAGCGTATCCCCTGCCCCCTTCCTCTCCCTACCTTAGCAGCCGCCTAAGATTCCCTTAGTCTGCCTTAAGGGAGTCCAGGCTACCCTTTGCAAAGATGGCAGCTGCACCTTCCCTACCCTAAATGAAGCTGCAGCCGCCATCTTTGCAAAGGGCAGCCAGTGTCCCTTTCTACAGGCTGTGGCTGCAGAGGCCAGCTGGAGACGGCAGCGATGGTGGCGATTACGATGGGGGGCATCGGTGGGGGTGGTGAGGGGCATTGGTGGGGGGGTCAGGGGCAGCGGTGACACAGGGGGGCACGGGGGGCAGCAGCACGGTGGGGCAGTGGTGGGGGGTCAGGTTTCTTTTAGTAACTCCCCCACAAATCAATGAATAAATTTGTGCTTCGTCAGTTCATGGGGGCAGTTTCGTGTTTTGTGAGTCGTCAACTTTTGATGACTCACTAAGCAGGATGACTCACAAAAATGGTGAGTCATCCCCATCTCTAGTTCTGAGTCACAAGTTGAGCCCAAGTTATTGGGGAAAAAACCTGAGTGGAGTCACTGGTGCAACTTACATCCAACTTGACTGTGAGTCCCACAACTTGACTCCCCATCCCTGGTGACCACCTAGCATGCAGTGGCAAAATGTCTGAGAGTGTAGCAGATGAGCGGGCAAGGAGGAGAGATACCATTTTTCAGCACTTTTTTTTAATTGAAAGGCACAGATCTATCCTTTTTTAAGGTGCCCACCCTACTCAAAATATCAGCAATGTTATCTTTCTTTGAAGTGACCAACACTGAAGGTCCATCTTTAAAGGTAGTGTGGGAAGTGGGACTTGCTTTTCTATGTGCCTGAATGCCTTACTCTTGAGGGTAGAGTCACTGAAAAAATTATTGAAATAAACACAAAGAGAGACATGTGGTCCTTATTTATTTTATTTATTATATTATATTATTATTATTATTTTATTTATTATAAATACAATATTTATTTATTTAATTACTAATTTAAAATAAGCAGGAATTTGAACCCTGTTCTCCTGAGTCCATCACTCTATCCATTATACCACTCAATGCGATTCAAATCAGGTAGCAGTTAAATGACTAATGTTTTTAATGAAATTGGTTAAAAAATGAATCACTTTTTTAAACAAAAGCAGCATCTGCCCATATTAACAACCTCTTCTACTGCAACCAGCTTTATTGCTGACATTAATAATGTAACTACACAAACGTTCTCTTTCTCTCTTTTTTTTTACTCATAGCATAGTAGAAATACTTAAGTTTCCTATTCTGCAAAAAATACCCTATTATTTTAACTCCCCTGCCAAGTCACTGCTCTCCTGCAGGATCAAATTAACACATGTGATTACTGCTTTTCTTAGATTTCCTATTTTCAGAGGTGTAAACCAGGAAAAGAGGGATAAATGAATCTAAGGGTGGTCTGCAAACCTGAAGTCTAGTATACCAACAGGAACTTGGTGATCGTAGAAGGAAGTCATGAGTGTTTTAGTAAGTGGAAATCAAGCACAGAACTAATATTAATCTTACCCTCTCACCAGAGAGGCCTGTGTTCTCCCACTGCTTGAAGCAGGAAACTGTGTGAACATCAGCCACATGTTGTTCTACCTCTGCTTCCAGCTTTCATTGTTGTTCCCCGTCTCCAAAGGTCCATATGTAAACCTGTGACCACCAGCTGCTTTCCAAACCCCTGTCTCTGAGAACCTTGGAGAAAATGCATTGATTGATTGATTGATTGATTGATTGATTGATTG
This sequence comes from Intellagama lesueurii, assembly GCA_037013535.1. NCBI lineage: Eukaryota > Metazoa > Chordata > Lepidosauria > Squamata > Agamidae > Intellagama > Intellagama lesueurii. The sequence goes on along the minus strand of JBAJHW010000103.1, from coordinate 77,244 downwards.
ATTGATTGATTGACTGATTGGACATATACCACCTGGTAGTGCTTAGAGCACTCTCCAGGCAACATTTTGCCACCCTCCCCCTTTGCCACCTAGTAAAATATGTCACTTTCCAACCAAAACCATGCTGGGGGGGGGGGATCTAAGTTTCTATTTGTGTCACAAAGTTACTTTTAAAAAAATCAATTCAAAACATGCTAAACCTGGGGTTTTTTTTCCTCATGTAACCAAATTCAGAGAGAGAGAGAGATGTTCAGAATTTAGTCAAATGTGTGACTAGGCTGCCAGTTTTCCATCAAAATGCATGGATGGCAACAGCCACCTAGTTAGCTAAAATACTGTTCTTGGCACCTGACGTTTTATCCTTTTAAAAACAAGCATTTTTAGAATGCTTTAGTCTTACCTGATTGGTTGTGATGAGAACAATAAAATAAGCTCTGCTCCTGAGAAACTCAAATGCCAGTCGTGACACAGAAAGGTAATGTTCTTTCTGATTCATTAATTCCATCATGCAAAGTCCTGAATGGCTGGCAAATAAAGTTGATAAAAACACTTCTCCCTCAGCATCAGTCATTCTTACAAACCAATGCAGATCTTTCAGGAATACATTATGTAAAAATTAAAGTGAACAATATATTTGAGAAGTACAAACATTCACAATCAAAGCAAAATAAGTAAAGCAAACATCTTGATCTTCTCCTTGTCATTTTAAGTGTAGCTTCATTTCTAACTTGTAACATAGTAAAAAATGGTGTAAATGAGCATTTTGTACTTATTGTCAAGCTAGTTAAAAGGCAGAGGAAGTATCCAAGTATTTTCCCTCCCTCACCCTCATGCATCCAGTTTAGTACTGAAGAAAGAATTTAGTGTCAAATTCTGAATTATCTAGCAACTAAAGCAACTTCTTGAAAATTTTGTGAAACTGGGTAAAATTTAATACAGTTGTGTATTGGGCAAAAGATGTGTGGTCTCTGCATCTTCCCTAAATCTCCTACCACTGTGAATTTTGAAAAGAAGTCCTGTGTTTTTACTCTAAGTTACAGGGGCAAGGTGAAACAGCATCTTTCCATCCTCCTTTCTTCTGTCCTACAGATAGTCACATGTTAACCAGGTTGATTTGGGCTTTTGAAAAATGTAACACTTTATATTGAATAGTTGGCTGAATAGCTGAGTGGTTTAGGGATCTGACTGCAGAGCCAGAGGTTGGGAGTTTGATTCCTGGGAGAAGAGCCAGCCTGTGTGGTCTTGGGCAAGCTGCGCACACTCCTTTTTTGACCTCCCTTGATGTAGCCACTGTAGCAACATGGATTGAGAGGAGCAGGTGACTCAGGTAGCTGGTTTCTGAGAGAGATGTTCCAACAAGTGTCACGGTCGTAAACCATGAAGTCCTTTCTGGTTATAGCCAGCACCTTGAATTGAGCATGGAAACTGACATGAAGCCAATGAAAGTGAGCGAAGACTGGGTATATATGATCAAATTTACCAATCCCAGAAATAAATCTGGCCGTTACACTTTGGATGTGCTGAAGTTTTCGCACGGTTTTCAAGGGCAGTGCTACATAGAGTGCATTATGGTAGCTGATCTTTTTTAAGATTATCAATAAATAATAATGATAATAATAATAACCTTTGAACTGCATAGCTGGAAGGGACCCTATGGATCATCGAGTCCAGTCCATGTCAAGGAGGCACAGTGGCGAATTGAACTCCCAACCTCTGGCTCCGCAGCCAGAGACCTAAGTCACTGAGCTATTCAGCTTTTTTATTGCATGAACCACTGTTACTAGGCAATTCTTATCCAGGTAGTGGCACAAATGGGCAAGCAACCAGAGTTGATAAAAGGCACTCTGCACCATGAATAATATTTGAGCCTCTTCAGAGAATGCCAGGTCCAGGAGTACTCCCAAGCTGTGGACCTGATCCTTTGGGGGGAGTGTAACCTCATCAAAGCCAGGTAAGTTTCCTTCTAATGAGTCTGATAATCCTCCTAACAGTAGGATCTCTGTCATCTGAATTCAGTTTCAGTTTATTGGCCCTTGTCCAGTCCATTATCAATGCCAGGCAGTGCTCAAGGACCTGTACAGCATCCTCTACAGATAAGATGAAAGAGAGATAGACCTGCATATTATCAGTGTACTGGTAACAATGAACTCCAGATCTCTGTATGACATATCCCAGCAGCTTCATATAGATGTTACAGAGTATTGGGGAGATGGTGGACTCCTGTGGGACTTCATAGTAGAGGTCTCCAGGGGTGAAGACAGCATCCCCAAGATGTACTATCTGGGGTTGGCTATCAGTGAAGGACCAGAACTTGTGGAGAATGGAGTCCTTGATTCCTGAACTCGATAGCATTCTCAGAAGGATACCATGGTTGATGGCATCAAAGGCCACAAAAAAGATCCAGGAGGACCAATACGTTTACAGTCCCCCTGCCTCCCTCCCTTAGGAGATTGTCTTGCAGGGCAACCAGTGCTGTTCAGTACTATCCTGCTAACTAAACCCCAATTTAAATGGATCCAGACTATCAGTTTAGTCCAAGAATGCCTGCAACTGATTTATTTATTTAATTTATTTAAAGTATTTTTATCCTGCCTTTCTCTTTAAAAAGACTCCAAGGCAGCCACCACTTTCTCAATTAAGTTGCCCAAAATCAGAATATTTGTGACAGGTCTGTAGTTGTTTAGATCATCCATCACCCAAATAGTTTGCTTAGGAATGGGCCCTATTACCATTTCTTTTGAACAAGAGGGCACATGGTCTTCCTGAAGAGATGTATTGATGACATGGCTGGCCATTTCTACTGTCGTATCCTTGGCAGATTTGAGTAGCCAGGATGGTCAAGGATCTGAAAATGAGGTAGTAGCTTTACAGTGTACAAATGTCTTGTCTATATCCTCAGGCCTGACTAACTGAAACCGATTCAATAAACCATGACTAGATGGTACATTGGACATCTCAATCCAGTATAGCGGTTTAATTGGTGTACTGGACCCTGTGGAGTTCAACATGCAGTGAGAAGCTCTGCTCGGTTCTTTCTGCAGGAAATGTGTTGAAATATGTGAACCATATAAACCTCCACAAGTAAAATTTGATCTATTTTTCTCTTTCCTTTCTTCATTTCCCCACTCCCCATGAAGGAGTTAATTGGGAAAATGGATTGATTCCAATCCACGTAGTTTGAAATGGAGAAGCTGAATGTACTTATCCTTTGTACGTGCATTGTGTAAAACATCAATACAATATGTTCATTCCTTGTGTAAACCATGAACACAATTTAAGTAATGAAAGTTACTTCAAACGGCTTGAACTGTTCTTATGACCCAGGAATGAATTTGAACGGGATCTTGGTTTTGCATTCGTGGCTGTGGTTGCAAACCAAAATAATGTTGTGCATGACTAACAACACCCAATCAATACCAATAAATCCAATAGGATTATGAAGACACAGTGAACGGGAGTCAAGTTAGTACAAGTTCAAGTACACCTTTTTTGTGAGGAGAGATCCATTCTGATACATCTTTGGGGGACCTCTGTTCAAAATGAAAACGACACTCCTCTGCTTAATAAATGAGCCAGGAATCAATTAAGGATCTAAAAGACTCACAAACAATTTAACAAAGTTTCAGATCATTTAATTGCATGTGCTGCTTCTTTGTAATCACTTTGTAGAATAGTTTCTCTTCTATCAAGTGTCTGAGCCTTCTACAAACTCTCCTGGGAAATCTAAAGCCAAATTAATGCTTCAATTATATATACAAACATCTGTGTCAATAATATTTAAATTATACGGCAATGAAAGGACCGAGGATTTATTGTTCATGGCAGATTTCTTTGTAGAAGCTAACTCTCAACATTTGAGTCCTAATTCTGATATCTTTGCATAAATATGTTCTATAACAAACATATTTTACATATTAACATGCATATTCATCAGATAAAATGGACAGCATGAGAAATTTTAATCCTGCCACATACTGATAATCTTTTTATTATCCAGCTAGCATATTTATTATCATTCATAAGATCTAGAAGTTGAATCAGGGCCCTGGTTCACAATGGGTCACCAGCTGGAGATGCATCAGTCATGCCAACTTACTGCTTCTATTATTGATTCTGGAAGATACCTCCTTTGTGCCAGGAGCTAAAGATGTGAAATAGGACACCTCATATGGTATTTCAGTTACTAAGGAAGGTATCATCTAGAACTGACAATAAGGCAGAAGTTACTCTCAGATTTAGAAGGACCAAACCTTATACCCTTCACACTCTGCCCATGACTTCCAATGACATGCAATGCATCTTGCCGTGAAAACTCCATACAGTTGCAGGGTTTGCAATGGGTTGTGGAGAAAAGAGCTGTGCCCCAGACAATTTAGACATTTTAAAATGCTCACAAATACATGCTTTAGAGAATGCAAAAGTGTACACAGAAATATATGCCTAAGAAAATGGTGTACAGCCATTAACGATGATGGAAACACAAGAGGCTGTGAAGAGGGGTGAATCACTCTATCATTCCTCCACTAGGCTATTTGACAGAATATTATTTTTTCTTAAAAAACAAATAAATAAAAAACTATTTCCATGTTGTCCATGGAAAAGCAGGCAATCCTTTCCCTACAACTGTTTATGTGTTAAGGCTCTTAATGGACTAATAAGTTATTTTGCAGGCTGAGGACATTATTGAGCTTATATGTAAGGCTGTGCTAACATACAGATCACAAAGACATGCTTTGGTAGAGACTGAGGGCCATGAAGACTATTGGAGAAATACACCAACCATATGTTCTTTGAGAACACAGTGATTGCCAGCACTTTCTTGCAGCATAGGATAATGCCTTCATTGCAAATGGATAATGGCTGCAGATACTACATAATTAGAATCTTCTCTGCCCATTTGTTAACAACAAGTTACTCCTCCTCCCCTCATTATCTACCATCTCATCTTCCTATTTTTGGTAAACAGTTGAAAGAAAGATGGTTTTTTTAGTTGCCAGATACAGTTCCATCAAGTTTCACTGTATCGATTACAAATTCTGATGTATGTGTACCCATTGTGATGTATATGCTCAGAATTCATTTATATCTATGAATACACTACTTTGCCTCAAACCTTTCTGGTTCAGTTCAAACACTGTACCATTACATAAGTAAAATCATCATCATCATCTCCCCCTATTTCTTTAGATAGATCTGCACTCAATAGTATACACTTGTACAACGACTTCATGTGAAGGAATATGCATTGTTGGAGAGAAATGACAAATGATTCCCCCCTGGTGTTGATCACATTGAAGAGGTCAATATGAAGAGCTCCTTCATATCGAAGGAGTTAGGAGTCAAATGACAAACTAACATTTATTGCGAACTATGAACACTATGTCTCTAATGAGTCATTCATAGAGGGAATTAGTAATAGCTGATATAGTCTGTTTGTCAGGGCTGGGAGAAGGGTTAACTTCATTGCACTCTCACCCATACAATCCAAACTACAGTCAAGGCGTGTAGTTCAGTCCAGTTGGCAAAGTCACTTTCACTCTTCTTTCAGGCCTTTGCCAATTACCACTCCTGGCAGAAACAACTTTGCTGAGTTGGGGTCAAGTTGTCCTACTTGACTGGATCTTTCTTGGTTTCTGGGGTGACTCACTGTCTGATCTCAGTTTTGTTGGGCTCCTCGTGATCCTCCATGCTGAGTCCTTTCAGGTAGTCAAGGAAGTAGGAACCCAAGGGAGGGCTAACTTTTGAAGCCGTAATGCTAAGGTACATAGAGGAGTCTGGCTCTTTCCCTCTCCACCTTGTCATCCACCTTGCTTTCTTCCTCCTCCTTCCCACTAGCTGCTTTAAGTTCTTCCTCAGCTTCTCTTATATTCTCCATTTCCTGGCAGATTTTCTTGGTGGGCTTCTTCTTGCATTTCTTTTCTTTCTGCTTCTCTGGGTCTCTCCAGTCTCCTGGTTCCAGTGGAGAGTTCACTCTGTGGCAACAACCCGGAGAAGGAACCCACCCTGTGCCCACCAAATATCCTTAGCAGGGACCCATGGAGAGCCATTGGAACATAGATGTAGACTAGAGATGGGGGTATTCATATTAGTATACGAATATGAATATCCCCATGCAGCTGGAGCTAACGAGGGTCTGCATCCTGGGGCCGGACCGTCCACTCACGCATCTGGTGGCAGCTTCGCTCATTCTTCCAATCACTCCTGGAGCCCCGCACTCTTCCTGCTTGGCTAGTGACTTGGCATCCATGCAGGGAGACTTGTCTCTCTCCCCTTGCCTGGAGTGTCTAGTTGAGCAGGAAGAGTGATTGGGAGTGATTGCTCTGGGAGTGGATTGGAAGGATGAGTGAGGCCGCCACCGCTGCCAGGCACATGAGTGGAAGGTCCAGCCCCAGGGAGCAGACCCTCGTTAACTCCAGCTGCTCTGGGATATTTGTATACAAATATAAATACCCCCATCTCTAATGTAGACCCTCCTTGAGTGCCCAAGCTCACTTTCTCACACTTCAGTGCATATACAAGAAATGTTCTTATATGTTTCATCTGCTGCAAAAAGTAGTTTGCTATTTATTGTCGTATGTTGACATTTGATTTAACATAAACATTGTATGCCCAGTTCATCAAAGGAAAAGTGATTTGTTATTACTGAAAGTATCATTCATTTAGTGATATGGAATAACTTCTGCTTCAGCAATTCGACTGAGGCAAAACCCATTCCAAATGAAACCCAAAGGTAAATAAAAACTCTGAAGAGCTTATTTATAGAATTCCCAGCATCAGTGATGACATTTGTGTACATATAAATAATTTCAGTTGTTCATTGGACAGTTGCAATATCATGAATGGCAAACAGATGTTGCAACTGTCTGGCCAATTAGCAACAAAGTCTTCAGTCTGTAGATTATTAGAAAGAGGGAGCACATGGAATCAAGAAAGAGGATGCTTCAGAAGATTGAAAAGATGCAAGGCAGAGAAAGGTCCTCTTTGTATGGAATCATATAAAGAAAGGTATATTTCATTGCACCCCTGAACAATGGGCATTTACCCTGGCACTGACCTATAACCATATTGTCACATAAAACCTATTAGAATTAAGAAAAATTACAAACTGTACTACAAACCATTGCCAATGCTGACTCAGGAATTCTTGGAGAAGAAATCCAAAAGAGTAACTTTTCCAAGGTCTGGTATTTCTTCAGATGAAAATGCACCCAAAACTCTCAGAATGGAAAGCAGCAATTTATAAAATATGTGCATGTAAGTACAAACATGGATTAGTTTTTCAGGCCAGTGTTCTCAAGGGTTTTCAAATATCTTCCCATTGTCTCTATTCTCGGTAGCAAGCAACAACACATTGATGATTCAGAACAGAGCTTTCTCTGTACTCTCAGCAGAGAAATTAAAGAGGAAAAAATGGAACAAATGTCTTTTAGGTTGATTACTTATTGTGAGTTGTTGCTCTTAAAGAACTTCATTCAATATAATACCACTGAAAGAAATAAAATTGCAATTACGTATGTCAGAATCCTTCTGTGTACGTACTAGGGCTCCAAACATATTCTTCTATTTGTCACTAGCTCCACAACAAGAAAAGAAGAGGTTCCTTTGCAGATTTTTTAAAATTAAAAAAAAAAACGCAAAACAAAACACCCAAAGCATTCTTCAACACTTTAAAAATCCAGAGTGCGAGGTCTGACACAAATGGAAGAAAACAAACAAGCAAATTACTAGTCAAAATATGAAGAAAGTTATTGCTGCCACCTTGCAGAGGAAAAAAGTAGGGGAGGAAGAAAGGAAGCTGAGTTACAGGTACCACAAACAGTGGGAATCATCCTCAATTTGGAAAATTTCTCCCCCAACCAAAAGGGAAAAAAAGCTTCTCCCTATTTTTTTCTCCTCGGTTGCTAAATAATTACTAAATTCCCAAGATTCTCCATCTTTGACTTCCCAGAAGTAATAACAAACATACTACTTTTGTTACACCGAGTTATTCTAAGTTATACTAAATGAAGGCCTTCTCAGTGGCTGCTCCCAGGTTTTGGAATGTGCTGCCCCAAGAAGCCAGATTCACAACCTCCATCTTACTATAGTTCTTATAGTGTTTTTAATTGAGATCATTTTATAATTTTAATTTTTTTGTGAGCCAACTTGGGTCACAAACAATTAAATATATGCAAATGTATGTATTCATATATGTGTGGTGGCAGTTACAACCTTGCAGGGCCAATATGCTAAGCAGGGTATATGGTTTTGTGAGGTTTCTCAGAGAATTCTGGCAGTGACATTCATTAGATTCTTCCAGAAATCTCACAAAACCATACACTCTGCTTAGCATATTGGCTCTGCAAGGTCGTAACTGCCACCACACATACTTCAAAGCAAAATTTCCCCTGTAGGTTGTCAAGAGTAAAGCTGGATTTAGTACCACAAATCCCCATCTCAATAACCTGGCCTTACTCTGGAGAAGATTTCTTATATTTCTTTATTAAGACAAAACAATTCAAAATGTATTTTAAAAAATGGCAAAAGGCAGTTTGAGACAAGTCTGAGAAAAAGCAGGAGGCCACACAAGAAAACAAGGAAGCTAACTTCTCTATCTAATATTTCAGCACAAATGGCTGCATAGATCAGAGCATTTCCAAAGAGCAGCAAAGAAAATGAGCATAGTATCCTACTATCAGCATAACTAAGCCATCTTTTTAAGCCCTTTAAATGCAATAAAGTTTAGGCCTCTCCTCAAAAATTTTGGGAAGGCAAAAGCAGTTTCTCACCTCCTCCCAGCATCCATCTGAAATGACAGCTTAATTCATCTGAAATGACAGGTTAATAAGAAAGTGATGTGGACAGATTATATTTACCACGAAAAATCGGAGGCCATGGATTACTGCAAATACAGCAGGTAATAGAGGAGGAAAAAAGAAGCCTAAATGATTATATCAGTACAAGCAGAGAAAAATTACTTAAGGCAATGAAAATGGGGAATATTTTGAAAAGAACAGGAACAAAGGCTCAATATAAGAAACAACAATTTGAAAATAAATTAAACAGCTGGAAAAATAAACCACTACATGGACAACACCTGAAAAATATTGAAGGAAAGCATGATCATAATTCAACATGGGCATGGCTAAACCTGGGGACCCTTAAGAAAGAAACTGAAGGCTTGATTTTTGCTGCACAAGAACAAGCACTCCAAACCAATGTGATGAAAGCTAAGATCCAAGGAGTTAGTGCTAACAGCAAATGTCAACTCTGTCAAGAAAAAGATGAAACTGTGTCACACCACATCTGTGAATGTCCAAAGATTGCACAAACAGATTACAAAGTTAGATATGATACAGTGGCAAAGTTAGTGCATTGGTCATTATGCAAAAAGTATAACTTGCCAGCCCCCAAAAACACGTGGGAACATCAGGCAGAGAAGGTGTCAGAAAATGAGGAAGTCAACATCTTACGTGATTTCCGGATCCAAATGGATAGACACCTTGAACATAACACACCAGACATAGTAGTAATAGAACGAAGAAATGTCCGGATTATTGATATTGCAATTCCAGGAGATGCTAGAGTTGAAAATAAAGAATTAGAAAAACTAACAAAGTACAGAAACCTGGCAATCGAAACATCTCACTTATGGATGAAACACACTTCAGTGGTCCCGATAGTCATTGGGGCTTTGGGAACAATATCAAGAAATTTCACACAGTACTATAAGCAGAGCTACAAAAAACTACAATATTAGGAACAGTATACATACTACGCCAATATTTAACAGATACTTAGGTCTATGGTTAAAACTTGTATCTGCTATATAATATCAGTCAATGTTTTTATACTTTTGATTGACTGTGCCTGGTGTTTTATACTACTACTACTACTACTACTACTACTACTACTACTACTACTACTACTACTAATAATAATAATAATAATAATAATAATAATAATAATAATAATAAATGTGCTGTCAAATCAATTCTGACTTATGGTGACCCTTTTTAGGGATTTTCGTGTAGAGAGTACTCAGAAATGGTTTGCCATTGTCTTCTTCTGGGGGCATCCAGGGCTACATAGGCTGCTCTACTCAGAGACCTGACCTAAGCGAATAGGATTTTGACCTTGATGATGAGAATTAGTCAATGTGGTTTCACAGTACCTCTCATGCATGTCCTCTCAACCATTCATATACAATTTCATAGTCATTGTGTATTCACAATCAGTGTCCATGCTCCACAGAGTATGGAGGTCAGTATATTAGAGTGAAGAACAGTGTAATGTCATGTATGCAAACTCCTCCCCCCTCTTTTTTTTTTAAACTCCTCATTATTACCCAAATGATGGTGAATGTCCCCTCAGCCATATGGGTTTATTTCACTGAATGCTTCCCTAAAGCACAGTGTTTTAACTTTAATGTGCATAAGAATTACTACATCAGAGATAAAATTATTAGCTATCAGTGAACATAAAGTCTATAGGTCTCTAGTTATTTTAATTAAAAATTCATTAACACGTTTTTTCCAGGTTTTATTAAAGGAAAGTACACAATCTCCAATACATTAGACTAGGATCCTATCCTTTCAGTCCACATTTGCCTTTCCTTCTATAAGCCAGACTGAACCGTAGAACTGTGTTCCTCTATATTCTGCTAGATCAGAGATGGGTAAAGGATAGTTCCAGATTTATTGGAAGATAATTTGCAATAGTTTGGCAGGGCCACCATAAGGAAGTACTTTTTCAGGTATTTCTGATGAATAGGCTAAATCTGAAGTTCCATGGGTTGAACTTTAAGATCATTCTTCCCTTTCCCTGCCTCTGTGTCACCTGGGAACCAGTTCTGGAGGATTCCCCAGCTTATCATAACCTAGTTCTGGAGTGCAGAGGGAGCCACTGTAGGGAGGGATTGACCCTCTTTTCTGCCGGATGCTGCCTTTTTGCCACCACTGGATCCTGGCCAGAGTTGTACAGAGTTGTATAGGTTACAACATCAGTTTGCAACATTGTGAGTTCCATATTAAAAGAAATTAGATAGCTCATCCTATGAATGCCAAATGAAATAAGAAGAATCAGTTGGGGTATTAGTGTACATTGAGTTCCTGGTTCCAAAGAAGAAGGCAAGTGAAACCTGAGTCCCTGAATGAAACTGAAGGGCTTCCCTGGCAGTCCAATCACAAAAGTGCTAGCGATGGCTCAGACATCACCATGCACTGTGTATTAGTTTGCAGCCTCTGTGCCAGCCATTTTTGTATAAATGCTGGGCAAAGTGGAAGATGTGCATTGCTACTTAAATAGCTTTTTCCCATTCTTCTTTTTCCTCCCTCCTCTCACTGAGCAAGGTTTACCAAATTTTACTGAAATATTATTACACCATTAAGACTGGATGTGTGAGTGACTGTGGAAGGATGACAGTTGTATGGGTTTTGATAAATCACCCCATTAGGGAATTAGATTTTTTTTCTTCCCCACCCCCATTTTTTCCTTCCTCTCCCCCTTATTTTCAGGTGCGATGGTACAAATACCAGCCACTGGGGCCAACATGATCCATGCCCTCCCAGATCATGGGCATTTGTGTTCCTCTGCATTTGTGGTAATGTTTGTTTCTTTATGGTCACATAATGTGACAGACACTCCAGACAGAGCAGGTCCAAATGTCTCTTTAAAAACACAGAGCAGTTTGGTTCTAATTTGTGTGTCCACTAAATGGGTTCAGAGTGAGTCGGGAGTATAGAGTGGGTACAAATCTATTTGTATGTACAAAATAGACCTCACAGAATGCAGTAGTCACCTGATTCTATTGGCTCTGAGTGTCTCTTTTTTATTTAATAAACATTGAATGCAACAAAGTAATGTAAAATGCATCAAGGTAAAATAGGATGTTTTATATGTTTGGCTGTATGGGGATTTGTTCTGCTGTTTGGTCCACTTTAGGTACAGACTGCTTTGCTCCTTTTCCCAGCAACCACATGATGGAAGTGCAAGCACTGATCAGCCCATCCTCAGATTATTCCTTACCCGCACCTTTTGAGTTGTTTGTCAGGGTAGAATCACCCCATTTTAATTCAGTTCCCGCATGTAGGGAATGGGATCACACCAGAGTGGAAGGCTTTGCTTCTATCCCATCTGCTTTCAATTTCCCGATCTTGTTAAGTGGCTAGAGCAGACAGCTTAGCCACTTAACAATATTGGAACAATTACTCATTTGAAACTTCCAAAATTGAAAACTTCATCTATTCCTCCATGGAGGGGGAGAGAAAGGAAGCTTAATCAGGGCGATGCTGATGTGCTATACCATTTAGAAATATATATATATATTGAAAGCTTCATCCTGTAACGGGGAGGAGACAGGAGGGGATAAGGAGGTTTGTTTGTTTTTGCTTTCTTTCTTTTTCTTTCCTTTTAAAGCGATGTGGGCCAAATAGGTTCACTTGAGGTGCATATGCCATTTGGTGCAATCCTAGCACATAGATGCAAGGATCTCACTGATCGGCATACCATGCCTCCATGCCACCTTACGCAACCTTATTTAGCCCAACCCGGCCTGCTCCAAATTGGCCATCTAGCAAAGCCCTAATATCATGCCTGTTTAAAAATATACAATAAATATCCAGATACTGGATTGCCAAATATGGAGAGAAAGAAGAGTTAGATAAAAAAACCAAAAACAATAATGTGTATGAAAGCATATTAGGAAAGATATTAGCATACTGTTCCATAGAAGTGCCTGAGAGGAGGGTGGAAAGTATAAGTGACTATTTACAAAACTTATTAAGGGGGACCATGCAGAAAGGAATGAGTCATAAGCTTGAGGATTTCTTGAGCATTTGATTCATTATGTTAATTTTTCCATCAGTGCTACAGTCCAGAGACATCCTCTCTGTTTCTTTGGTGACAGATTTTTGCCACTCTTCCAATTGTGAACTATTTCTAGACATGCTCCCAGGCACGTAAACAGAATCAGCTGTTTCTGATTTAAATGACTATTATCCTAAAAGAGAGAGAGAGAGATTGAGAGAGAGAGAAGACCTAAGGAAGGAGACAGACAGATAGGTTGTTCAGTGATCTTTTCCATTTCCTTAAAGTCTTGTACTCTGAATTTGGAAATTGATGAGCAACTGCACCTTGCATGTAAATTAAAAGCCAAGCATACTATAGCCTCTCCAGAACATTGCTTCTAAGTTGATGTAACTAAATTTGAGAGGGGTTAAATACCAATGTCAACCAATTTAAGCTTATGCTGTCTGATGTTTGAGGAGATGGTAGTCTCGTAGGCAACTGAACACCAACTATCATCATCAATCAAAAAGCCAAGATTTTTTTTTCCAGACTAGTTTTGCACCCAAAGTGCTTTTACATATGGTACCGACTAATAAAGCATAAATCTTGGTGGTTAGCCCTTTGCTCTCTTCTTCAGTTTGTGTAATAAGATTTTCGAAGGTTGATAGAGGGAATGCTATTTGGGTTTTGACAACAAGATGGAAAGCTAGGCAAATAACCTGATATATTTGCATCCAAGAGACTGCAGCTGAGTCTACTTGTGTATGAGTTCAAAATTCTGATTTAAAAGTAAAACCTACAAAGAGGTGTTTTAAGTGGTAAAGGCCCTTGCCTTCTCAATCCTTAAACCAAGAAAATTTATTCTTATCTATACATAAATTAGGGATGAGATTAAAAGGAAATCAAGAACAAGGGGGCAGGCATAAGTTTTCTCTGCCAGCTAGAGTAGATTTTAAATTTATTATTATTATTATTATTATTATTATTATTATTATTATTATTATTATTATTATTATTATTATTATTATTAAGATTGCTGATACTTTTTATGGTACGGGTATTTTGAAAACGGAAGTCTTTTTTAAAGTGTGTTTGGCTCCCACGTGCATAATGAATGTGTCAAAAAATCAGTGTGCTGGACAAAATTATGTATTTGTCTACATTTTTCACATTTTTGTTCCTGAAAATTTTGTTCCTGAAAATTTTTCTTTTTCTTTTTGAAGGATGAGGACATTTGTGAGCCTTTATTACAACCTTAGTCTGATCATTTGCAAATATATAAGATGTGGTTCTAGTAGATTCAGATTTTGATAAAACAAGCCTGGTCTGCCTACCTCAGCCTACACTGAATGATAGGAAATGCAGGAATGAACCAGTGGTTGTATGGAGAGGCTGGTTCTACTTAAACAAGACCTGCTTTATACATTAAGAGGCTGCTACATACATTCCAAATATGTCGAGGACTGTACACCTGTTTCCCTCTACCAGATATCTCCTCTAACATGTGGGTCAGCAGCTCTATGGATACAGTTCATATGGTTCTACTTATGGCTCTCTGCATGTGTAGGTCTATATTTATGTGAAATGATTAGCTTTCTGCAGAAGGCTATATTACCTGCCACATCATCCGAGGAAAGCCCAGATGAAAAATCTGTTAAATCAGTAAGTTTTTCCAGAAACCTTTTGCCAAAAATATAAGGCAGGGGAAAAATTATTCAGAAAAGGTGAAGGTGGCAATTCTTTCAGACTGCTTCACTCCATAGAGGGGCAACACTCAGCCTTGGTGACAACAGTAGTGTATACATTATCTTTGCCTTAAGGAGATAATCTATTACTCTGCTGCCACTAGTCATAACAGATAATCACGTGAGCATTATAAGAGACCACCATTTCATCTTCAGTGCCTCTGGAAGGCAGCATCATTTCAGATCCATTGTGTTGATCATGTGGAGACAACCCTTCCTGTACTTACTACGAAAAATATTTGACTGAAGCCCTTTAAAAAAGAAATAATTGTTTTATTATACATTATTTAGCTCTGAACTCAAAATGAAAAGTTCACAACTCGGTCTTTTCTGGAATTCCGTTTTTGTTAAGGCTGGTGAAAATCAGTAGAACTCACTACCTTGAGGAATAATGTTTAAAACAACAACAACAAGAAACTTAACTATTTCCTGATTTCAAGTAATCATGTATTTGCTTCATTACAGCAGTAGAACAAGCCATCTTGTTCACTTACTTTGGCTCCATACACTCTTCTGTGAGACTCATCCCTGTTCATATTAGAATGTACAGGTTTGGTTAGGGTTGGAAGTAGGGGTGAGGAGGCTTGGGTTTTTCAGATGTTTTTGGACGACAGATATAATTCTTCATTCTGGGAGTTCCACCAGACCCACACCTGCAGACACCTAAATGTGGCCCACCTGGAAAGCAGTTCCAGCTGGGAAGGCTTTGTGGCCCAGCTCTGCCCTAGCTTCCTATGTCCCACTGCTAGCTAGAGCTTCTTTTCTGCCCAGGAAACTGGGGCAGAGCTAGGCCTAGGTGAGGTTACAAAGTCATCCCAGAAAGTCATTTTCTCCAGATAAGACACTTTTAGATATCTGCAGGCATGGTCTGCCAGGTGGAACTCTTAGAATAAATAATGATGGGATTTATAGTCCAAAAATCCCATGCTTAGAAGTGAGGTCGTAGAAGTCCAGGGGAGAGCAAACATGGTGTCTGGAACTTCAGAAATTGCCTGTCTTTGCTTCACGTTGCCACAAGTCTCCTTGTTGTTATGAAAGTATAAAATGATCTTTAAATATTTTTTTTAAAAATCCTACTCAATTTTATCCTGTAAAAATATTTAAGTACACTTGGCTTTAAAATACTGCCACTCTACATGCCTAGTAAGTTTTTTTTCCTTGTGCATTATCAATGAGGCTTAACTGCAAAGACAAATGTTTTCATGGTATCCAAACTCTCTTTTTATGGCTGTTACAGTTGATGGCTTTCTTTGTTATGGTTTCCTGCGGATATAATACAGTAAAACTGAACTGAATAGAATTGGTGGTGGTCATGGGTCACTAGGGCACTATAAGGGCTGGAAGAGCTACAGGGAGATAAAGACTGTGCAGTTAGAGACAAGAGGATTAAAAAATAACAGGAAAAAAAAAGATAGCTCTGGACTCATAATCAAAGTCCAGAAGGGGGGTAGGGAGACTCTGGTCCTCCAGGTGTTTGAGGCTTCTGTTCCTTTTGGAGATGATTGGGTACAACTCAGTTTACACTCATAAAGATGCATGTCTTTACATGGGGAAGAGCAAAGACAGAGGACCTCCTCAGGCTTCCTAGAGAGAGCATGTGCTCTGACTTGTGCTGACCTTCTTTCCACCTTAGGTTTGTGGATTTCACTTCCTTTCTTCCTCCTTATACCTCTCTCTTGTCTTTCCAAGCATAAGACATATTGTCTTTGTTCTTTAGGGATAAAAGGAGCACCCATGCCTCCAGATATCTCCAACTTACTTAGCTAGAACTAGAATATCTATCACCTTTGATATCCCAAGTGTTTTTATCTGATAAAAACAAGCTTTCTTATTTCGTTAGAAAGAAGTGTGGACATGGTTCCTTTGCAAACGGGAAGGGAGGGATCATGCTCAGGTAATCATTCAAGTTTTAAATGGGTGAATCCACAAATTAAGGTTGCTTTTGTACTGCTGCACACTTACCCTCCATCAACATCCACAAACCCTTTCCACTGGGGAAGCTGACTAGGGCTGATGGGAATTGTAGGTCAAATATCTGGAGTGCACTAGGTTCTAGGGATGTTAGCGAGTCTTTGGTACCAAGTCTCAAGTCTAAGTTCCTATTTAAAATGAGCTCCCCCACCAAAAAAAAAGGGAGTGGGTGGGTGAGTTCCAAGTCACAAGTCTGAGTCATTGAAAAAAAAAACACACCAAGTTGAGTCACCAGTGCGACTTAAATCCAACTTGACAATGAATCCTGCAACTCAAGTCCCCATCTCTGTTAGGTTCCCTACCTCTGATCTACAGCAACTTTAGTCAACATAATCATCATCAACAACATCAATAGCAGCAGCAGAATCTGCTTTATGCTCCTAGAGTAAATCTTCATTTATTTTTCAAATGTCCCACCTATTAGTATTTTCATCAGACTCAACAAGGAAACAGCTGCCAGTCATCAGTAATATGAGAGCTCTGGAGGGGAACTGCGGCTGCTTAATCAAGGAAAGGCACACTGATGCCTTTCAGAGGTTGGACTGCAGCAGCCATGGCCACTGACATCTGACAATGGTGACTGTAGCGTATGGGAGCTGTAGAAAACCTACAACCGGTCAAAGGGACAATTTTTTTATATATATCGTATTTCTTTGTGGGCATGTGATCCTCAGTGAAATAAATGGAGAATTCATTATGGATGGACAACTCCATGCGCTCCCGGCATGGTTGAGAGGAAGTCTACTATTAACACTTCCTCCTATTCCAATTATTTTGGTGCAGTTATATTTCCCAACATTTATATCCACTGCAGAAAGCTATGTTGTAAACAACTGGGTTGTATCAACATATTTTAATTCACATTTGACTCCCGTGAGAACAATGCTGCATACAATGTTTCCATTTCTATTTAATTTTGGAATGTATTATAACAGAATACCTGAGGTAATTACAAGTCATGATTAAGAGTCTTCTTTAGTTTGTAAATTCTTATTACAGACTGCTTCTGCTTAATGTGGAGCAGAAGGGAATGGGAGCATGAAGTTGTTCAAGGAAATATTAATTGGCCATCCTAAGGCAATGGGGATAAGGCTTGAGTTTAAGACAGCTGCAGCTACCCTGTAATTTATAAATTATATAAAATCAACACTTGAATTGGAGGAGAGGGCTTAGAATTCCTAATAATTACATATAAATCTTTAAAAATTAAATATTCTTGTTTATGTTGGACTGAAAGTATTATAAAGGCTACAAAATAGTGGTTGAAATCCCATTATTTAGTATATGTTTTTATTTGCTGGTAGGAATGAATTTTTAGATTGTTCCTACCAGCAAATAAAGATTCTGTGCTGTGATTCTCAGGGGTGCTTGTACATATTGGCTTGGCACATGTGTGCATGCCCCTACGAACCACTGTGAGGACTCATTAGGAACAGAATGAAAGTTATACATTTTCTTATGCTAAAAAACAAGATTTTATGTGGTGTATTAAACTGACTCCTTCTATTATGTCAGATATGAAGAGGTTATTTAAAAGGAAATCAAGGGCTCAGTTTGAAGAGAGACAACTCTACAGTTCAAAAGGGGAAAGCAGCTATCCAGTATCAGAAGTTTCAACATTAAGAATAAACACATCTAATTTGTGGTTTAAACACGAATCCCATTCACAGTTAGCCTTCCTCAGTTTGCAACTCCAACCCAGTGGGTTAATTACAGGCCATGGATCCAGTGGGATCATTCTGCTGATGAAAGCCATTCTGAGGAGGAGAGAGAGAGGGAAGAGATGGCCTGCTGTGCTAGTGATCAGTTGCTAGTTTGACTCTGGATTTAGGAATATGCTTCCTGAGAAGACATAGTGGCCAAAATACCACTGGTGAAAAATGTGCAGATAAACCAATCATGTGGTGTTCTTCTCCCAGGTGTACAACAGAAAGTCTGCTGGAGGAAAGGAACAACATACACAATCACCATGGCCATTTTAGTAAACAAGATTCTGGCCAATGTGATTATATACCTGTATAGTTGTGTCAATCATGCTCTACTGAAGAGTGTGGGATTGCATTACCCCCTACCCGGAATAATGATGCGAGACAAGTATTATGGGATAAACATGGGCCACACTTTATTGAATATTCATTATTGCCCACCATAAAAGGGGGGTCCTGCTGTAGTGCGGAATCAGGTTTTGCACAGGGGTCTCAACGGACCCCTTACCAAACAAATGGGCGAGTCCCTAGCCCCGAGGTCTCGCGGTTGTGAAGACAGCAAGAGCCCAGCTTGCCCAAATTTGACCACCCCCGGACCTCAAGCCACCTTCCCCTTGGTGACCATCTGTCCGGGTGTGGCCCCAGCGCATCTTCCCCCCCGAAGCACTGTAATCGCACTATCTGCAGCACTGGGAGGTCAGATGAGCTATACATTACCTGTGATTGCGAGGGGACTCACCAAAATTTGTTCTATCTGCACTACCCGCCATAGCATAGTGACTAGCGACACTAAGTCCCATGCCCGCCATCCATCCTATCCAGCTCCAGAAGCAGGCCCCCCTTGATGTCCTTAAGGAATATATCCAAGCCTCTATCCAAGGGGTGCTCTCCATCGTGCCAAAAGAGCTCAGGCCTATCCATGCAGATCTCCTGGTGACTGTTCACTGATCCAAAGCCATTGCGTACTGCCCAATACACTTCTCGGTTAACACTCCTCCACACAGTGTTAACCCGCTGTGCATGGCAGTCCTATTTCCACACAAGCCATGGGACAATCGTGGACCACACAATCCGCATATTGGAATATGCTGCCCTCAGCCATCTGAGGTCACTTATCATGTCTGATATCAAAGCCTTGCCACCTTGCTTGGCTATATCATTTCCACCAAAATGTATTAGCAACACATCTGGGGGCAGCGAGCCAAATGCTGCCACTCTGCAAAGTTGGCTCCATAGCATTCATCGAAGCCCTTTCCATTCGATCTGGGCTCTGGCTCCAAGGCCCAATTGCTTCCCCAAGCTGAATTAGCAGCATATCATGCCGCCCAAAAATGTAACTGTGGCCGATTGCCATAATGTGCAGCCACCTCTTCGCCACTACCCTATCTGCAACGAAAGTAAAGAGCCAGGCACCTGCCTAGACATGAGGAAGGGTTCGTACATATCTACGGTAATTGTTCGATGACCACAGCCCCAAACTCTTAATATGCTCAGGATGGTAGCCCAGGGCGGCTGCAGTTGAAACCGCACCAATCCTAAAGGAATGTGTGCCAAACCTCAAGCCTTGAATTCCCACCTTGTTCAATGCCTGGTCTGTCATTCCCCAGAACTGGTATTTTGTTAAAGGGGAACCATTCTCATGCACAAAAAAGTAATCTTGTCCCTGTCCTCTAACTCCCAATTAGCTGTCCACCACTCTTTACTGGGCATAACTCCACTATGGAGCATGGAGGTAATATAAGATCGGCTCCTCTGTCACATTGATCAGCCTTGGATCAGTGAATATAAATCTGAACCTTATTATCCTCCAGCCTTACGTCGTACCTCTGTAAGGCTGCCTTAGTCAGGTCACCCTTTCCTGTAGCCACCACTTTGCTTACCCTCAACACTCCAAAAATGTTAGCAATGATGCCGCCTTAAATAATGTTGCCTCATACTCATCTTTACAAAGAAAAAATGCTATTGTTGGCAAATTTTTCTCCTAATGCCAGTGAGATGAGTGCCCTTGTGTCCTTGACCCGACCCCGTTCCTTACTCCAGCCCTCAATCATATTCCGAAGGCAGAAGTCAGAGGTATGATCCTGATATTCCTGAACCCTGGCATAAAAGCTAACGCGGACGTCCTACCCTGAATGGATCCAGGTGACAACCCTTTCCTGTACAAATAAACTATAAACTGCTGCAGGTGTTCAACTGGAGCATGCCATATTAGCTCCAAGCCTACTAGGTTTCTGAACTCCTGGGATTCTATACTCACCGCCACATACCCTTTTCACATCCTCAAGGCCAAGGACAAACCTATCGCTCTTCCTGCATCATCCTGGAGATTAGCCAAACCTCTGGGGGGGAATGTCCCTGGATATTCGTTGGCTCCTGTATCTAATTCCCTAAACCGATCGAACTGTTGGCAGTATAGGGCATCAGTTAAGCAGCTGTCGAGGCCAGGGATATGCTTCGCTTCAACTAGAACGTTGAATCTTAGGGGGCGCAATGTAAATGCACGCACTAGCATCATCACACGTTCAGAATGCTAAGTGAGGTTGTTTATGATGTAAACCACTGCCAAGCTTTCACACCAGAAGCACACCACTGAATTAGCCCAATCATGTGCCCACAGCCTCAAAGAACCTACTATGGGGGGGGGGGGGGAATCCAAGAATGCAAGGTCCAGGGTGATCCCCTGCTGGTGCCATTCCTCTGGCACCACCTACTTTTAAAATAATTTCAAAGCTCGATGAGCCTGCAACATCCGTTTGGACTTGGAAATCGGCCCTGAGGTTTGCCTCAGATCTCCAAAGGGAGACTCCGTTAAACCCATCCAAAAACTAGCTCCCAACCTGCAAATCCTGCTTCGTGCCTGATGTCACTCTAGTCCTACGCAATGGGCAACAGGGCCCCTTCGTAGCATCTCATAATCTTCTCAAAAAGGCACGACCAGGCAGCACTAC
The DNA here is from genome assembly GCA_037013535.1 of Intellagama lesueurii. Taxonomy (NCBI): domain Eukaryota; kingdom Metazoa; phylum Chordata; class Lepidosauria; order Squamata; family Agamidae; genus Intellagama; species Intellagama lesueurii. Next base: position 56,106 of record JBAJHW010000103.1, on the reverse strand, counting down.
CCTACGTGCACAATTTAGGTGTCCTACAATCTCCTGCAGTTCCTTGAGTGACACACTTTAAAAAAAAAATAGCCGACTGAGCCGAACCTTGAGGTCGTTCAATTTATTGTCTGGTAATCTGGAAGCCCGCGTCTTCGAGTCGAGTTCTATCCCCAAAAATGTGAGAGAGGTGGGTGATCCCTCAGTCTTTTCATCCGCTAAAGGCAAGCCCAGTACACATCTCCCAATGCTGCTCTCCCCACAAAAAGATAATCTTCCAAGTAATGAGCCATGCTCTTGAGTCCTACCCAACCTGAGTTTCCATTCCAAAAAGAACTGAAATGCTCGAATGCAGCACGTGAGATGGAACAACCCATAGGCAGGGTCCGATCAATAAAATAAAATCCTTGAAAATAAAGAACCCAATAAATTAAAATCCTGTGGATGAACGGAAGAATATGAAATGCTGATGTAATGTCACATTTCGCAAGCTCCGCCTCATGCCACACCTACATACCATACGCACCGCCTCGTCAAATGAGGTATAGTGCACTATGCATAATTCTGGGGGAATGGCGTCATTTACTGACTCTCCCTCCGTATGATGACAGGTGGTGTTTGAGCCTAAACTCACCTTGATTCTTTTTGGGCACCACTCCCAGTGGGAGAACACCCTTCCTGACTTCCTTCTCAATTTTGTCCTGGACTATACCTTCTGTCCCTTTAAAGACTTCAGGTTTTGGCAAAAACTCTTCACGCTCCCACACAGCCAGGATCCTAAAGCCATTCATAAAACTTTCAAAGAGGTAAACCGCATCGGCCTGCCTTGGATAGTCATGCAGCCATGCCTCCAGCATGGCAATCTTAATTGGGCTGGGTCCCTTTAGTAGGGTGGCCTCCCCCACCGTTCGCCTTCCTATCGCCTCTGTGTGTTTTCTTGAGTTTTTTTTTTTTAGTCCTCTGTGTCCTGGCTCTAAAACACATTAAACTAGGGTGCTGCCCTCAACGCACCTAGCACTCATTTACTTATTTATTTTATTTATATCCCGCCCATCTAGACTGAAGTCTACTCTGGGCGGCTAACAACATACAAGAATAATAAAATAAAATAAACAACAACATTTAAACCAAAAGGATAGCAATAAATTAAGTATTGACAGGAGGGAAGGCCTGCCTAAAGAGCCAGATCTTGAGTTGGCTCTTAAAAACACCCAGCGAGGGAGCCAGACATATTTTTTTTGGGGGTGGGAGATTGTTCCAGAGTTGAGGGGCCACTGCTGAGAAGGCCCACTTTCTTGCTCTTTCTCTTTGGGCCTCCCTTGGCGTTAGGCCCCTCAGCCACCCATCTTGACTAAAGTGAGTGATTCGGGTAGATCTAGGTGGGAGGAGGCGTTCCACCAGGTATTGAGGTCCTAAACTGTTTAGGGCTTTACATGTCATCATTAGTACTTTGAAATCAATGCGGAAACGAATGGGCAGCCAATGCAGGGCAGCCAGAGTAGGGGAGATATGTTGGTGTTATCTCACCCCAGTAAGAAGTCTGGCTGCCGCGTTCGGCACCATTTGAAACTTCCGCATCAATCTCAAAGGTAGCCCAACGTAGAGCGCATTACAGTAGTCTAATCTTGAGACTACAAGCACATGGACCAGAGTGGTGAGGGCCCCCACATCAAGATAGGGAAAAAAAGCTGGGTAATCCACCAAAGATGAAAATAGGCGGTACGGACCACTGACGCTACCTAGGTCTCCATGATGAGCGCTGGGTCAAGACGGACCCCCAGATGCGAACTGAATTCTTTGTGGTGAGAGTCACCCCCCCAAAAGAGAGGGAGTTCCCCAAACCACTGACATCAGGGCCAACTACCCTCATGACCTCCGTCTTGTCCGGGTTCAGCCTCAGACCATTCACCTGCATCCACCTGAGTACAGCCTCCAGACAGCACTGAAGGGACGAAACGGCATCCACTGTTGATGGAGAAAAGGAGACGTAGAGCTGGGTGTCATCAGCGTACTGATGACACGAAGCCCCACACCCCCTGATGACCTGACCCAGCGGCCTCATGTAGATATTAAACAGTATTGGGGAGATAATTGAGCCCTGCGGAACCCCACAATTAAGATTCCACGGAGCCGATACACTCTCCCCAAGCTGTACTCTTTGGGGACGGTCCTCCAAGAAGGATTGGAGCCAGGCTAGCACCAGACCACCAATTCCCAGCTCGGAGAGCCTCCCCAGGAGGATACCATGGTCAACGGTATCGAAGGCGGCTGAGATATCAAGAAGGACCAACAGAAACATTTTGCCCCTGTCCGCCTCCCTCAGCAGGTCATCAAACAGTGCGACCAGTGCTGTTTCTGTACCGTGGCGCGGCCTGAAGCCTGACTGAAATGGATCCAAGGCGTTGGTTTCATCCAAAAGGGCCTGGAGCTGGTCAGCCACCACCCTCTCCACCACTTTGCTGAGGAAAGAAATATTGGCGATGGGCCTATAATTGCCAATGTCGTCCGCCGCCAAACTTGGTTTCTTCCTAATGGGCCTAATGAGTGTCTCCTTGAGAGACCCATTAATTATTGCAGTGGCCCATTCAGTTGTTATAGGCCTGGCTGCTTTGATTAGCCAGGCAAGAGTCAAGGGAGGAGGTGGTGGCACAGCAGCGGTCAAGGGCTTTGTCCACCATATCTGGCATCATAGGCTGAAAGAGATTGAGTCTCATCGGGCAAGGCGGAGCGCTGGACGTCTCTGCTTGATCTACTGTGTTCAAAAAAGGAGAGAGTTCCCGGCGGATGGCCTCCACTTTAGATTTTAAAAATGCTGCAAATTGGTCATGTGAAATACTAGTAGGAGGCCTATTACTTAGACCAATTCTGGATAGATTGCGGACTATATGGAAAAGTTCGGCCTGCTGATTTGAAGCTTCGCTTATCCGGACAGCGAAGTAAGCTTGACTGGCAGCCCTCACCCTGGTAAGGTAAAGGTTAGTTGCGATCCTGACAGCTTTATGATTATAATCCGTCGGGTTACGTCTCCACTTGCACTCTAGCCTTCTCCTACTTTGCTTCATAGCTCGCAGCTGCTGGTTAAACCAGGGTGCTGAACGAGCTCTGCAACGAATAGGGCATTTAGGAGCGATTGTGTCAACAGCCCTGGTAGCGGCGGCAAGCCAGCCATCAACCAGAGCCTCTACAGGAGTGCCAGTCAGATCAGCCGGAATCCCTCTCATGGAGTCCTGGAATCCTATAGGATCCAGTAACCTTTGAGGGCGGACTATTAAAATAGGTCCTTGCTCCCTGCGGAGAGGGAGAGCCACTGAGAGGTTGCATTTAATTAGGTGGTGATCCGACCATGACAAGGGGACCGACACAAGGTCGGTCACCATCAGACCACACTCACTTCGCTCGGGGGAGAACACCAGGTCTAACGTGTGACTGCACACGTGGGTGGGGCCGTTAACATGTTGGGACATGTCCAAGGAAGCCATGGTTTCCAAGAACTCAAGAGCCAGATTGGAAACCTCCGCCTCCGCATGGATGTTGAAATCACCCAAGACCAAAAGCCTTGGAGATTCCAACAGTGCCACAGAGACGAAGTCCGCCAGCTCCAGTAAGGAAATGGCTGGGTCGCGGGGAGCACGGTAACCCAGCAAGATCCCAATACCATCCCTGGCCCCAATAGACACGTATAGGGCCTCAACACCTGGTGTCACCACCGCGGAGCGCCTAACAACCTCTAGAGTGTTTTTATATACAATGGCTACTCCCCCCACCCCTCCAGTCTACCCTGGTGTTGGACTGCATAACCTGGAGGGCAGGCAAGGGTCAAGGGAACACCCCCCTTCCCCACCCATCCAAGTCTCAGTTATGCATGCCAGGTCTGCATCCTCTTCCAGGATAAGGTCTTGGATAATCTGGGATTTGTTGGATACAGACCTGGCATTCATCAACACCAGATTTAGAGTGGAGGGACAGCTGGTCTGACTACCTCGAGTCTGATGGTTGGTCACAGTACCAGAACAGTGAACAGCCTTCAAACATCTGTTCACCGTTCTTCTGCAACGAGTAGGAACTGTGCCAACGCCATGTCTTCCTCTACCTGTAATCACTCTGATGTTTCGAGGACCCCCGCTGGGGGGGCAGGCCCATCACTCCATGTCATGACAATATTGGCATGCTTTGTGAGAGCCTGCATCACTTGAATTGTAGGAAATCTACATATGCTCTATAAATGAAGTCAAGCTATTGAAACACTGACTGAGCCCTCCAAGGCTATGCCTTTACCACTACCCTGGCATAAATTAGGAAGTGCGGGATCCAGGTGGCCCAGGTCCGCTCTGGCCTGCATTTCCTATGTCTCTCTTTCTCCCTCTCATCCTTTTTTCCAAATCCTTGTTGTCCATGTCTCTATTAAGGAGCTCAAACAGATCTACATAGTGGCCCTCTCATATTTTCTCCTTAGTGGCTGGAGTGATACGATCCCCTAAGGGCATGGCATGATCTTCAAAAGGCAAAAGCCTTTAAGGGAACCAAATTATAGCCTGTGTCGGGCACAGATGGGTAGGGCCAAACCCCTGCCCCAGGTGTTGAACCCATAGGTGCAGGGACTGTGACCTGTGGGTAGGAAGCCATCCACCTTCCCACCAGTGTGCTTGTAGTACGCCATTGAATGGCCGGGGCCTTAGTTTTATCCTTGTAAGTCATGTGTTGTGTTGAAAGGTGCACTGCTTTGTCCATTGCCAAACCAGGGTCAAGTGGCCAAGGTCGGGCAGGTGTCCGGTGCAACCGCCAGCTCACCTGCTATGGCAACCAATGTCGAGTCCTGCTGTACCCTGCACGGCTGATTACCTGTCGCTATCTCCGTGCCTTCCTCCTGCCGACCTCTGACTGCTGCAGATGGCCCAGCGACCTCCGTTGTCTCAGTCCCTTGTTCCTCCTCCTTGCTCTGACATTGATGTGATGTCATCGAGGGATCGGATGCACTTCTGAACAGTCCCGCTGCCTGCTGGTTGGCTTCTAGGGCAATATAACGAGACATTAGATTTTTCGTCAGAGCCTTAAGTTTAGCCGCTTATGGCTCTGCCTCTCTAGCTGAGTGACACGGTTGCTGATCGCTATGTTTTGCACACCCCTGCACCACTCGCTCGGCTTCAAAGGCTGCAATCTTGTACTGCAGCTGCTGCCAGATAGGCCAGCTCTCCTGGTCCAAGGATGACTGTGGAGTGATACCTGAGGGGCTTCATAGCAGGCTGCTTGCCTTACTGTTTCCTTGACCCTTCTTGGGAGCCATTAGAACTACGCAGCCTAGGCCCTTTGTGTCCGTTTAACCTACCAAATTGTTTTGCCACCTGCTAATTATGCTTGATTAAACTTAATTACAATCAATTATCTAAAATGAAACAATTACTATTGATTAGCTTTAGTTATTAATCTAAATAACCAGGGCTACACAATTAAATCATTCTGGAAAAAAGGCCTACAAAAGCCTTGCCCAGTTGCCACCTATGCACAGAAAAATCCTTTCGCCTTCTCTTTCCCCTGCTATCCTATTCTTTCCTTTTCCACTCTCTCTTTATATATATACATATACATATATATATCATCTTCCTCCACCCTCTTCTTCTATCTTCTATCTTCTTGCTCCTTCTTCTTCTTCTTCTTCTTCTTCTTCTTCTTTTGAGGAATTAATACTAACCAAATTACTACTTCATAAATTTAACTCCGCTGAACTATAAGGGACCCTATGGGTCAATGAGTCCAGCATCACCCAATGGGTATGGAATCAAACTCACAAAGGCCTGACCCACAGCCAGGCACTAAAACTATTAGGTTATTTATTAAACAAGAAATTATACATATATATCTATATATAAACTATTATTATTGTAATTATTATACTTATACTTATACTTCTTCTTCTATTAATACAATAAATTACATGCCTGATCCTGTTGGCTGGGTGGGCTGAGCGCCCCGTTCACAAAGCAGTATCACAGTGCTCCACTATTTGGCCTTCCTTGTTTATGATAAGAATTATAAATTGTTATATCCCTTAAAATTAATTAATATTATTATATTTTAAATTTTATTTATTTATTTATTTATTTATTTATTTAATTGACAATCCTAAATTAACTATGAGATCGTTTCACTCTCCACTCTAGGAGACCTATGTACCGCCCAGGCCCGGCCCGGCCAGGCCCTTGTGGCCATGCCTTGCGCTCACGCTGTGTGGTACTCCTTCCTCGCACTTATTTTAGTTTTCCTTTTCCTTTTTTTAAAAAATAATAATAATAAAATAAAACCCCTTTCCCACAAGTTGGCTCCTGATATTCAGGAGCCAAGAAACGCTACATTCAAACTGTGGGGGGGGGATGCCAATGCAAACCCCCCTTCCAAGCCCAACGATCAGAGCTACGCAGATGAAAAAACTGCCCAAGCGGCAGAGCTCCGTCCTCCTTCTTGCCAAGAAAGGGAAAGGCTGAAGGGAGGGGGGATCGCTCCCTAAATAGCGTGCTCATTCCCCCCTCCCCTCCTGGGTCACGTTCGCAAGACTAAGCATGCCTCACGATATCCCGGGAGGGCAGCAATGGTGCTCCGTGCTGCCGAAGCGCGCTCGGCAGTGGAGCTGGCATTATGACAAATGCACTCCCACATCATTATGGGCATATGTAGATAAAACGATAAGAGGATGGAACTCAAACAGATGAATCCTTGTTTAGGCATACATGAGACATGCTTATATTTGTTGTGAAAGCTCTGATTAAGTTTAGCTTCTATGAATTAATTGTGGTTGCATATTAAAAATTGTCAAGACAGGCTCTGAAAAGGTGGCCTGCATCTGAAATACCCATTGAAACACACTGCTAAAGTTACTGACAGTGCAGCCCTTGTCATATCTATTCTGAAACAACACTGATTAAGTTCAGCCAAACTTAGTAGCAGGGAAATTCATATAAGACTGCAGTCTGATTATAGCTTTCTACATGCTTGAAGAATTTAGAATTCAATCTTCATTTCCTTGCCTTCACACACCACAGTTCTTTGCCATCAGATGTTTTTGCTATAGGCTAAAGATACTAATTTGCATCCTATTTTCCAACATAGTAAATATGTTTCTATTTGAATCTAACATGAAGTTTTTTCTGTATTTCAAACAATTTGTATAATGAAAGTTTTATTCTCTGAACCTTTCATGAAATGATGAGCAGCGGCGAAGTGAGAAGGATCCAAAGTATAGCTGTTATCTTCATCTAAGCTCTGTAAAATTAAGACAGGTATTGATCTACGCAGAATTCAACATGGAGGGAACAAAGCATCTAATTTATTTAAAGCAGGGATACAAAACATTTTGGGGTTGTTTTTTTCGGGCATGAAACCTGCACGCACACCATGCTATAATAAATGACAGTGATGGATAAACTTAAAGGTCTAAATGTAGCCAGTAGTCTGAACTATAACAAGCCTAACTAATCAACTGATGAATGCTAAACACTTATTATCAACACATTTGTAAATTCCATTGAGTCAGTGAATCTACTCCAGGTGGAATCACCAGTAGGGTTCAGTCCAAAGATTTTGAACAGTTATCAATGACCTGTGCCAGGAGGAGGGGGCAAAGAAAGTAATGGTTTACTTTACTATTAAATCACTAGTTACATAGTTACAGCTGTTCAATACTTCCAGAACAGCCATAGCTCCAACCTATGGGACTGTGGTATTTGTTCTTAGAATTCATCCTCTGAGAGATCTAGAGCTGTAGGTCAGGGGAATGCAAAAGAGTTCTGTAAATACATTGCCAAACTATAAACCCCTGGATCTGGTAGGATGTAGCCAACCTAGTTAAAGTGGCATCAGGCTGGTATAAGTATGCTGTGTAGACACACTCCCAAGATATACAAAACAGGGATAAATGTACAGGAATCCTGTGTTTCAGAAATTGAAATGAAGTGTTCACCCATCCCTACCATGAATAGGAAAGGAAGCCCTGCACAAATGTGGTACCCACATATTTTATCTGTGATGCAGAAAATATTTGAAGCAGCAAAGGCAATTGTGCAGGTGCTAGCTTTGGACTTGCAGGGGGAGATTGTCTTTGAGGAAAGATAACGAGGATGTCATCAAATACTGAAAGAAACATGTGGCCTACAATATGGTTCTCTCTCTCTCCCCCCCTACTGTGTTGGCTAAAACAACTTGCAGAAATGTTCCACAACAGGTTCGAGCATTGCGGTGTTACTCTCCAGAGAGAGGATAGATCAGTGAACACTGTTTCAAGTGCTTATACCATAACGTGTCATCAGGTGAATACCAGCAGGAATATTATTTTAATAAGCCCTTAATTTTCATAAGTCTTTTGAGCAAATTGCCTATCAGGAAAGGATCGAGAGAAGTTGATGAGACCAGTCAAAATTACACTTAAAAAAAGAAAATGAAAATGAAAGAGTGCATTGGAAATAAAGAATAACAGTGCTCATGGTACTGCTGAAACTGAAGAATTATGATGGAAACTTTTGTTGTCTGCAGCATGAGGCTTTGGTGCGTGTGAGCTACTTAGCGTTGTAGTGTTCGTGTGAGATGGAGAGCTGGCCTATTGCCTAGCCCAATCCAACAGCACCCCTTTCTGATACCCATTTGAGTTCTGTACTCTCAGTAGAGCAAAGGAACAATATGGAACCCGTATCTCCATTATAACTTTAAGCAGAGTGGGCTGGGCAGAGTGTGAGGAGTCTGCGGCACCAAAGAATGACATCCAGCCAGTGTGGTGACAGGTCTCCCCATTGCCCAGCAAATTGAGGAGATGAAAAAGGCTGAATGGAATGGAAGATAGAGCATATGGGTGAGAGTGGGAGACTGAAAGGGGGGCAAGAAGTACAGATGGGGAGAAGAGAGGGAAAAGGAAGAGAAGCTGAGAAAGCCCACAGAGCCAAGAGTAGAGGGAAACAGACTCATTGACTCCAAGGGGAACTAAGCCTGCTGATGGGCTCTGTTGGAGGTGGGCCAAACCTTTGAACCACTGAAGGGCAGATAAGTCCTGTCCCTGAAGTCCAAGATCTAGCTAGTTGCCCAAGGGGAGGGAATGCTTCCCTCGGTGTCCACTTAATGGCATCTTCCCACTCTTGCATTCCATGCCAGAATGTGAAACCCCTTCTTTCAGACTTAACACCTGAACAGGTGTATATTCTGTAGGCGTGCATATTTTATCAATTACTCTGCACACAGATATAGGCAAGCACAACACGTGCAGCAACCCATGACACATGTCGGAAAAGACCAGTCAAAAAATAACATATAGCCATATAGATACCGATATAGATGTAGATGTTGCTGTTGCTTTAGATGTCAATGGAGATGGAGATATAGGTACAGAAATTAATACAGATTTAGACAAAATCTAATTCTCTACAAGATAATACACTCACAAGGTTTAATTTATTTGATTCTTTTATTTCTCATTTATATTGGGAATTAGAATCGAAAACAGTTTAGCACCACAGTGTTGGGAAACACTGTCAAACATAAGCAGCCCACAGTATTAACTCAGCTGTGAAAACCAGAAAGTTATAGGCTTTGGGGCTGAAGTATAACACCCATTTCTTCCTGTATGTGGTTTCCCTTAAATTCATGGAATTGATCTCACATAACTGAATGCTAGTTTATGGCCATCATTATGCACAGAATTACAGGGCATGAAACATGAATAAAGATAGCACTGTATCTAATTATATATTGCTATTTATCTATTTCAAGTATTTCTGGTGATATCTTGTTCTGCTAAACAAAATGCCAAATGTTCCTGAAGCCAGATTCAATATTTCTATTGTAAATTCTCTTTAGGAAATTGTGTTATCCCATGTTTTGTTTTTCTGAAATAAATGGTAAAATATATGCATATATAAAGAATGGAAAGAATTGAGCAGGCTAGTACTTTAGGAAGCATATGGTTACTAATAATGCAATCTTACTATATAATGTCCGCCAGAAATACATCCAGTGGCTCTTACTGCTAGGGAAGGGGTTATAGGATTGCAGCCTAAGGATAGCCAGTATGTATCAGCAGAACTGATCTTGGGATTATTTTGCCTTTGATTTTGTGAGCAAGATGTTGGATCAGTAATATGACAGATGGTTTGTTACTATGGTGAGTTGGCATGTTGCTAGAAATATTTGGATGAGGACTCTGGACAGGTGGAGCCATGCTTGTGAGACAGATTTGATTCATTGGAGAAGCTAGACAGGTAAATTCATGCTCAGATGAAATGCATATAACTAAATGGATTGAAGAGTCTATGTCATTAGCAGGCATCATTATCACATTTAATCCATTATGATGATGATGATTGCCTAAAGCAGTATTATTTAATATATTTATCAAGCAAGCACAGTAATAGACTCTGAACACAGGATAACTAAACAAGCACATTCATAAACAGTAGGTTTATAATCTAGAAACTAGTTGAGAATCACTTTGTTTATTCACAAAACAGCATAACCAAGTGGTCCATTTTTGGGTGGTATGATATCGCAAGCAAATCATTAGGTATTGGAAAAACGTGTTTTTTTTAGATCATGGCAGGATACCTTCAATTTCTCACAGGTCAATGTCCAGATTGCCTGGATTGGGTAGACAATGTTTAAGTAATGAAAAGGATCAAACTGAGGGACACTGAAAATGAGAAAGAAGGAGGCCATTAAAAAAGTCTATATAAAAAGCATGTAAAATGTCTTAAGATTGTTAGGGATGAAAGAGTGTTGCTATCTGGGACACTGAGGGAAGGGAGGAACTGCCAGCATGAAGTGATACAAACAGAAACCCAGTAGATATGAGGAAGAAGTGAAAGAAGATGGGACTTTGAAGGGAAGATTTGTATTGTAGTGGGGGAATATTGGCCTTCTGAAAGCTTTGACCTATAGTTTCTATCAGTTTCTATCATTCCCCTCAGCAAGCAAAGCTGGGTATTGTAATCCAAAATATCTGAAAGGCCACATGTTCCCATCTCTGGATTTGAAGGATGTCATAAGAACAAAGATTACAGAAATATAATAATTGCTTGCATTTATTGTATGAACACTTGTATTATTACTTTTGTTATTACAGCAGGAGTTCTAATGAATACTAACAGTGAAAGCAAATGAGTGAAGAGACAGAAAAATAGTGATAATAGCCAAAATCCTATTGGTGATTTGCATGTGGGTAAATAAAACCATAACAGCAAATTGCTGCCAATTAATGAGGTGTTGGTTGCATTCCTCGATGCACACCAAATAGTGGAGCCAGGTTTAGGCCCAGGCATGCACCAACACCTCATTAATTAGCGGCAGTTCACTGCCATGTATTATATAATTTCACTTACACCCATGTGAATTTCCAATAGGATTCTGGCCATTTTTTTTTTTTTTTTTTTTTTTTTTGGTGACTGTTTTGTGAAAGTGTAGAAAAATACAGAAAAAGATAAATACCCTTATTTCTAAATATGTACTTGTTGCCTAAACTATAATCTAGATAAAAGCCATCTCCACTCTGCAGCTAATGGCTAACAACGTAGTTCTGTTCATGTTGATTGTATGTGATCTCCATTTCCTGTTGTGACATGGAAGTATTTATAAGTAGCTTTGTCCAGAGATAGTAGGAATTCTGTGGGTTGAATGCAGACTTACTGACTTAGACTGTTTGTTGTGCCTTGTTTCCATGGAAAGTTATAGTATTTGAATGAAGTTGTGCTTAACCTGCCCCATTGATTTCAGTAGCATGTAGACTGTATCTGGTTCTATGTTGCCATGACACCATACATGAGTTTTATTTTTGCAGGTTTGCACTTTTAAAAAAAAATGGCAGTGATATTTTTGTATTTCTACAAAACAGCATGTCAATAGTGTCATCCCAGATGTTTAGACCATCTCATGTCCTCTAGAACCTACCCCCCCAAAAAAATTTAACTCAGGTCACTACCATAGATACAAAGACAGGCAGATGGATGTAGGAAGCCACATTCAAGCCTTATAAATCTAGTGAAAATAAACATGTGAGGAGGGGAGCACACTACCATTGCTGTCCTTCCGCCAAGAAACAAGACTTTCTGGAGATAACAATTTCTGTGTCTGGAGGCTCAACGTATGTTTTGGAACATTCCATATAATGTCTATCTTACCCAGGCTTCCCTACTACCCCCCCCCCATGCTTATCATTGGGGTAGGGCCTATAATGTCAAGTAATTAACAGCCTGATAGTCCTATACCTGTGTTAATGACCCACTGTCTCCTTGTCTATTATCTGTGTCTTTACCTGGTTGTGAAGACAACTACCATGGGGATATCTATAGGTGGACATAGTGTTTGCATTCCTTGTGTCTGAAGGAGTGGGTTTTGATACAACAAAGCTTGCAGATAAATCTAAGTTTCCTAACATGTTGAGACAGGCTAGCATGACTACTTCTTTGGATAATGTTCAACTATAATCCTGTTTTCTTTTCCTTTTTCTTCTTTAACCTTTCTCTGCAGTCATCACAATCCTTGCTATTTTCTGCTAGGAGTAAGGTGTCATATGTATAACTTAAATTACTGATATTTCTCCAGTATTTTTCACTACTCTTTCATCTGAGTCGAATCCAGCTCTCTGAATGATACCTTCTGCAAATAAATGTGCCCTTGTTTGACATCTTTTCCTATTGGAAAGCATTCTGATTCTCCATACAGATACTTGTCCAGAGTGTATGTTACACATCAGGATGATCAAATATTGTGGCACAACAATTTATTTTACCATGATTCATAACTTTTCATGAGCCACACATTTAAAGACCTTACTATAATCTATAAAGAATAGCTTAAGTAAGATCGAATAGCCTGCATATATTTGCAGTATGATCTTCAGGGTCTCTTCATTTTCTAAATCCAGTATTAAACGCTAGATTTAGCATTAATAGTATTAAATAGTATTAAAGCTAAAAAAAATAGTATTAAAGCTTAAAAAAACAATTAAACATATATAATATTAAGACTATTAGATAAAAACAATTCTAAAAGCAACAAAACACAGCAGACCAATTAAAAATATATATCTTAGGCGCCATTGAGAGAAACCCTGTCTGAAGTTCTTCTGCTTCGTGGTCAGTAAAGCAACACTGTTCTTTATGTTATTTTTAATTCTTCAGAACTATTGTTTAAATTATATTTTAGCTCTATGGTTGTTTTCTTCTCAAGCTGTTCTCTAATTTTTGATATTAACAGTTTGTGGTGTGCACCACAGTTCATTCCAGGTCTTAGTTCTTCAGAAAGAGAAGAACTCCCTCACCTTCTGCTTCCATTGTGCAGCCTGTTTTGTTTCTCTATTTCCTACCTGGTGACATTCATACATAATATCATCTGTTCAGCTGCCTTCCTTCCTTCCTTCCTTCCTTTCAAGCATTTATAGCTTGCCCTATACCACAGGATCTCAGGGTGGGTTACAGAGCCATATTAGGTAGTTTAAAAACATAATAATATTTTTAAACCAATTTAAAATTGAACATGTAAAAGTAAATACTAAAATTTTAAAACCATTGCATTAAAACCTGTGCAGGCCGAAATCCTCAGCCCCAAAGGCTTTCACAAATAAGCACCTGGTGACAAAATGATGTCAGTGTTGGTGCCAGTCAAGCCTCCAATGGGAGGGCATTCCACAGTCTGGGTGCTATAGCTGAGGAAGTCCTAAAGCATATATTTGTCTTAAACAAATGATTGCTTGCACAGAATTCTATGAGTTGTTCTCCTGCCCCAGGTAGATGGGGCTCATTAGCCTTGGAAGGCAGCCCATCTAGAAGAAGGAAAACTCCGATTTCAAACCTCCACTGCCTTGTGGCTATATCCATCGATGGAAAAGGCTTCAGGAGTAAACCTTGAGGCAAAATCCAGAGCCAGAGTCCTGGATGCAGTTCGTGATGCTCTGGCAACTCCTATGACATCACTGGAACTAGTTGTATTGGCTTCTGCCTTTCCATTGGACTATTTCAGTGACGTGGAGAGGAGTGATTTGCTGCTTGGGTAACAGTCTGTCCTCCATATTATTTTACCCAGGCCTCATGCTCTGGAGAAGACACTCCAGCTTCGCATACAGCGTCAAAATAACACAGGAAGTAGCAGTTACCGGTTATAAGTCTTTGCTCTATTGGTGTAGAGCGTGATGCCAGGGGTTACTTCCAACGGTGGGAGAGGTCATTGCACCTCGCTAGGTAGCTACCGCCCGCCTTAAGCTGGGCAGTCCCCAGCCAGTAAGGTGCTACCTCGCCACGGTCTGTTAACCTCACGGGGTGTGTGGGGTTTAGGGTGAAAGCCGACAAACAGCTCGATAACCCTGCACCATGCAACAATCATAAGAAAACTTCTGCCCTAAAGCTGGGCACCTGGAATATTCGGACAATGACCCTGGCTTTTCTGACAACCTGAATGAAATAGATGATGCGCGCAAGACAGCTGTCATCGACATGGAACTGAGTAGGCTGCAGATGGACATTGTTGCAAATGCACCTGAACGATGGGAACATTTCAAGAACGCTGTTTATAACACCGCCTTGTCCACATTTGGCACGAAGACCAAAAAGACGGCAGACTGGTTTGAAGCCCATTCGGAGGAGTTGATGCCAGCCATCGAGGAAAAGAGGAGAGCTCTAGCAGCATACAAAGCCTGTCCTAGTGAGCACAACTTGCAGGCTCTTCAAGTTGTTCGTAGCAAAGTCCAACAGGCTGCCAAGAGATGTTCTAACGATTATTGGCTTCAGCTCTGCTCTCAGATACAGACAGCAGCGGACACAGGTAACATCAAGGGAATGTATGACGGTATAAAGTAGGCTTTAGGTCCAATACAGAAGAAATCTGCTCCTTTGAAGTTTGCTACAGGCATGATCATCCAGGACCGAGTACAGCAGATGGAACGCTGGGTGCAGCACTACTCTGAGCTATATTCTAGAGGGAACGTAGTAACCGAAGAGGCATTAAATAACATCGAGTGCCTGCCTGTCTTGGAAGAGTTGGACAGCGAACCAACTTTAGCAGAAATAAAAGCGGCCTTGGATTCCCTCACATCTGGCAAGGCACCTGGGAAGGATAACATCCCTGTTGAAGTGCTGAAGTGCTGTAAAGAGATCATCACCACTGAGCTTTATGAAATCTTTTGTCTTTGCTGGAGGGAAGGTGGAGTACCACAGGACATGAAGGATGCAAACATCGTCACATTGTATAAGAACAAAGGTGACACGGGCAACTGGAATAACTACGGTGGCATCTCTCTTCTCAGTGTTGTAGGGAAGCTGCTTGTCTGTGTCGTGCTGAAGAGGCTCCAGGTACTTGCAGACAGAGTCTATCCAGAATCACAGTGTGGATTTTTGAGCTAATAGAACCAACATTGACATGGTATTTTCACTCAGACAGTTGCAAGAGAAATGTAGGGAACAACGACAGCCACTCTTTGTGGCCTTCATAGATTTTACAAAGGCCTTTGATTTGGTTAGCAGGGATGGCCTTTTTAAAATCCTTCCCAAGATTGGATGTCCACCTCAGCTCCTTAACATCATCAGGTCCTTTCATGAGGAAATGAAGGGCACTGTAGTTTTTGATGGCTCAACATCAGATCCCTTTGACATTCGAAGTGGAGTGAAACGACTGTGTCCTCACGCCGACTCTATTTGGGATCTTCTTGGCTGTGATGCTAAAGCACGCTTTTGGAACCGCAACAGAAGGCGTCTATCTCCAGACTAGATCAGATGGAAAGCTCTTTAATCTTTCTAGATTGAGAGTGAAGACCAAAGTCCAGCTGAAATGTATGCTGGACTTCCTCTTCGCCGATGATGCAGCTGTTGTTGCCCATTCTGCCAAAGACCTCCAACAACTTATGAATCATTTTAGCAAGGCCTGCCAAGATTTTGGATTAACAATCAGCCTGAAGAAAACACAAGTTATGGGCCAGGGCGTGGACTCACCTCCCTCTATTACCATCTCTACACAAGAATTGGAGGTTGTTCATGACTTCATGTACCTTGGCTCAACGATCTCTGACACACTCTCTCTAGATGTCGAGCTGGATAAACACATTGGCAAAGCAGCTATCATGTTCTCTAGACTCACAAAGAGAGCATGGCTAAACAAAAAGCTGACGGCATATACCAAGATCCAGGTCTATAGAGCTTGTGTCCTGAGTACACTCCTGTACTGCAGTGAGTCCTCGACCCTTTGTGCACGGCAGGAGAGGAAGTTGAACACGTTCCATATGCGTTGTCTCCGATGCATTTTTGGCATCACATGGCAGGATAACGTTCCAGATAGTGTAGTTCTGGAACGAGCTGGAATTGTTAGCATGTATACATTACTGAAACAGCAATGTCTACGTTGGCTTGGGCATGTCGTGAGAATGGCTGATGGTCGGATTCCAAAAGATCTCCTGTATGGAGAATTAGTGCAGGGAAAGTGCCCCAGAAGGAGGCCACAGCTGTGATACAAGGATATCTGCAAGCGGGATCTGAAGGCCTTAGGAATGGACCTCAACAGATGGGAAACGTTGACATCTGAGCATTCAGCCTGGAGGCAGGCGGTGCAGCATGGTCTCTCCCAATTTGAAGAGACACTTGTTCAGCAGGCCGAGGCAAAGAGGCAGTCCTGAAACCAGCAAAATCAGGGAGCTGGGGCAGGGGACAGATTGTATTTGTCTTCAGTGTGGAAGGGATTGTCACTCTCAAATTGGCCTTCTCAGCCACACTAGACACTGTTCCAAGACCTCTATTCAGAGCATGTTACCATAGTCTCTTGAGACTGAAGGATGCCTACTCTGGGGTTCTCCTGCTGCATTTCTGGGCCAGATATTGCAACAATGTTTGTCCTGTTCTGTTTCCTACTTTTGTATTCCAGACACCCATGGTTATCAGCACATCCAGTTGGGGTGTATGATCAATTTTAGAACATTTGCAGCAGAACTTTCTATTTCCTATTTATCAGTAGCTTCAGTCAAAGCCTAGACTTGAATGATGGTTATGCTGATAGGTTTTCCCTGAAGTAAGATGGATATTATTCAGTCAAGCCTTGAATTTAGCCCCTATCTACGTTATGTTCCACCTCACTGATTAAGCCACACAATTTATTCTGAATTTGTAGTTTCCTGAGTAAATGCAATTATTATTATTATTTATTATTAGTTTTATTTATATACCACATTTCTCCCAACAAGGGACCCAAAGCAGCTCACAACATTAACATTCATACAATTTAAAACACAATAAGTTTAA
Source organism: Intellagama lesueurii (assembly GCA_037013535.1). Taxonomy (NCBI): domain Eukaryota; kingdom Metazoa; phylum Chordata; class Lepidosauria; order Squamata; family Agamidae; genus Intellagama; species Intellagama lesueurii. The sequence continues at coordinate 38,890 of JBAJHW010000103.1, read as the reverse complement.
TATTAAAAGATAAATTAAATAATATATAGTTTAAAATACAATTAAAAGATTAAAACATGAAAACATAAAAAAGATTAAAATTATCTGCTAAAATGGGGTTCAGGGATTCAGTTATAACTGTTAAAAGCCTGCCTGAAAAGATGGGTTTTTAGCTTTTTTTCAGAAGGATAACAGGGAAGGGGCCATCCTGATCTCCCAAGGGAGAGCATTCCATAGCCTGGGAGCTGCCACAGAGAAGGTCCTCTCCCGTGTCCCCATCAGCTGTGCTTGTGCTGGCAATGGGATTGAAAGGAGGGCCTCCTCTGCTGATCTTATTGCCGAGAAGGCACATATAGGGAGATACGGTCCTTCAGGTAGCCTGGACCCAAGCTGTATAGGGCTTTATAGCTAATGACCAGCACTTTGAATTGGGCCTGGAAATGGACTGGTAGCCTGTGCAGTTCTGGTAACAGGTGCATTATAGGCTCCCTGCAGCTGGCCCCAGAGTTTTGCACCAGCTGAAGTTTCCGAACCATCTTCAAAGGCAGCCCCACATAGAGCGTGTTACACTAATCCAAACAGGATGTAACTTTTACCTTACAAAAAATATCCTATCTTTATTTTGTTCTCCTCAACTATTCCAATGCTTAAACATCCATTTCTTGTCTCATGAATAGAGAAAGGAAAAGGTGACTTACGATGAAGGGGCAGAAAGTACTTTGTGCCCCTTCATCATTAGTCATCTTTTCTTTTCCCCCATCTTCCTTGCCGCCACCTCCCCCCACCAGCTGGGCATGCACTGCTCTGTCCCTCCCTATCACGCAATCTTCCGGTCTGGACAGGAACCCAGACTTCCCTTCTCCACCTCCTCCACCAGCTGGCTACTCAGACGAGGAGGCGGGGCAGGGATTCTTGCAGTGCTGCCTTTGAAGATCACATGATGGGAAGGGATGGGGCAGCATGCACCAGCTGGTGAGTGGAGGTGCCGGTGAGGTAGGTGGGGGAAAGAAATGGGCAGCAGCTGTGCTGCTGCACAGCTGACTTATGATGAAGGGGCGCAAAATACTTCATACTCACATCTTTTCGTGAGTACAATCCTATCTTAAATTCATGTTTCCCTACATTCCTTGTTTTTATTATATACAGTATGTTGTGCAGCATCAAACTGTGCACATCAGCAACTAGGCATCCTTTCCACTTTAATCCAATTTCTTAATTAATAAAAGTGCTATCAGTAATTACATAAGAACATAAGAAGAGTCCTGCTGGATCAGGCCAAGGGCCCATCTAGTCCAGCTTCCTGTGTCTCACAGTGGCCCCACCAGATGCCTCTGGGAGGACATGAGACAACTCGATACCTGTCTCCTGATACACCTCCCCTGCATCTGGCATTTTGAGGTACCTCCCTTTTAAGCCTGGAGATTATACATCCTCATCATAGTTTGTAACCTGCAATGGACTTTTCCTCCAGGAATCTGTCCAATCTCCTTTTAAAGGCATCTAGGCCATATGCCATCACCACATCCTGTTGCAAGGAGTTCCACAGACTAACAACATACTGGGTAAAGAAATATTTTCTTTTGTCTTGGATCTTCCCCAGCAGCTGATTTAATGCCTTCTGATTGGGAGTCTCATCTTTCAGCAGTATCTCTTGTTTCCTTTTGGATTCTCATCAAAGGATTTTCAAGGTATACATATTCAGACATGGTTTATCATAGCCTTCTTCTGTGCAGAACTAACAAGAATTAGCTTGAGTGTTACTGTCATTGCCTATGAATACTCCTCCACCATTACTGCTGTTGCACAGTAGCTGCCCTTCAAGAATTTATCCACCCTCATTACCACTAGCTCTACATATTTTGTTCTGATGATGTAGCTCTTAATGCCTGAAGAAGGTGGATGCTCTGGTGTCTCAGTTTTGACACACGTTGGAGTCTAGACTTGTAAGAGAATCTAGCCTTCTGGCAGCATTGCTTTCAGGTTCCTTGACCTACTGGAGCTCCCTCACCACATTAAGGTGCACATCCAATGAAAAGGTGTGAATGTCATAGTAGTTAATAATGTTAATAATCCCAGTTGCACAAAAGGCACAGAACTGTTGTCTACAAAGAGTCAGATCCTTTGACCCACTATTTGCAAAAGTTGTTGGGATAGCAGAGGCCTTAACAGACTGCACTGTAGATATTTCTCTGAGCTCAAAAGAAGAAGGAGAAGATATAGTGGAGCTTTTTAAACAAATGTTAATCACACTTCCATTAATAGTAATTTTTTTAAAAAAGCAAATGGAACATCACATGCCTTTTAAATTATGCAAACCAATTATACTAATGGGATCAAAGGAGGAGATTTTAAAAATAAAGTAAGACATATGCCAACAATTTCAGCTTCATTGCAACATAATTATTTTATCTGTTGCCGAACATTTTCCCCAGATAATTCCGAAATCTTTGCTTATATTATGTAAAATAAAAATGAAAGTCACTTGCTTCAGCCTTATTAATGATTCAGTAGCCCACTATGGTGGTTCAAGGAGTAGAATTTCTGGAGGATCTTACTGCATCAAACACCCTAAGATGGATGGTTAGTCTTGGTGTTTACTCCCACAGAGTTGGTGAGGCCAAATGGCTCTTAGATAACTGTGCGTATAACCATGTAACTGTCTTTTCTCAACTCACTCTGAGGCTGGTGGTATATATTCAGTAGGGATTGTGGTTTTATGGATAGTCTACACGATAACACTCTTTGGGAACTGTTTTGATACTAAGACCAAGCTGATTTGCCTGTTGGAGGGGATAGAGCAGACCCCCTTGTCTCCAGGGGGGCAGGGAATCCAACAATTGTGTAATGCAATAATGTGCACTCTCCACCTTGTTTCCCTCTGAGTTGCAATGAGCACCAGAAATACACTTGTGGTTGCTGAAGGAGAAATACAGCCTCAGTAGAACCAAGGGACACACCAGCCACTGCCCCTATTGGTGGCAAAATAAAATGCAGCCACAATAGACTGCTATCCCACATCTTTCTATGGCTATTATCTAAATACTTCAGACATTTTCAGTTGCTTTCTAATTACAGATCTTGTTGGTGTTTTTTATGACATGGTCCCTCATAGAATTTCCTCACAATTATTCACAGTTGCTCAAGGAATTCCACAGATGTTATACCAGGATGTGTCATTAGAGTAAGGCAACATCATGTGGGAAATCCTGTCTCTGAACTCCAGCCAGGAGGAGGATGGAAACCTTGTCTGGTTTCTACCACTATTGTTACCAATATAGTACTGAAATGCATCCCCATCACTTTAGCTGGGACGAATTGCCCGAACAAAAATTGACCAAACCTTCCTACTCACTGCACAAATAATCTATTCTGGTATGGTTGAATTGGGAGGGACTATGCAAACTATATCCAAACTACTCTCAGATACTTGGGATTCCATGCCTTACTGATAATGTCCGGCTTTAATTTGTTCTCTGTTTAGCCAGTGAGCTGGTCAAATTCCTATGACTGAGTCTTTGTTCCATTTTCGAGAGGCTATGAAAATGCTTCTGTGATACAGTCTTTGGAATGGTCATTGTGCTGCAACACGCCACTCTGCATGGGACAATAAACCAATCATCTGTCCCATTTAAGATAATTCCAGATACCCCATCAGTCTGAGAACACTGGTGCTATTAACTGCACGATGACATAATTGGGTCTTGGTTCAATATCTCCCCAAGAATAGGGAAATTGTTGCCCATTCAAGCATATTGCTGTTGCATTTAAAAATCTGCCTAATATACTGTCATCCATTTAAGAACTATTCTTGACAGGAGAAAATGTAAAGTTGTCTCGCCTTTCCTATATTTATAGAACTGGCATTCTGCAAAGATCACTATTTATATCTTTAACCTTGCTTCCAGGAGCATAAGTATGCAGAGTTGGCTGCGAGAAGCATTATTTTTTTTTCCTGTGTTCTGTCAGTATTTTTAAAAGGCAGCTTCTGAAGTGAATCAGTGGAATTCTAAGTTAAGGCAGCACTTTCCCCTGAAATTTTAGTGGGTACGGGCTCCAACATCATCACTATCTGCCACTTTCTGTAAACAATTTTCTTTAGTATCTTTTATTCTTTACTTGCCAGCAATAAGAAAAATGGGACAGAGTACAAGAAGATTGTGTCTCATTTAGGTGATTAGCATGGAAGCCTATGGCATCTCATTTCAGGTAATCGTTGGCTGAAATCATGTTTTGCAGTTGCAGAAAGAGTGTAACTTTTGGAAGCAAGTTGATGTAACTTAAGAAATCTCCATAAATATGATCTATTGCATACTGAGTCACGCGGCGTGGTGTGCAACAGATAACGGCTATGGAGATTGCTTTGCTAATGTCAATTCATGTTTAAAAGTTATGCTCTTTGAGTAACTGCAGAACAAGATTTCAACCATTAGATCTCACTTTATGCATTATCTATTGGAGGAAATCACCATCTTAAATATATAAATAAACAGGGTCGCAATTGTATGCATGCAACTAAGGAGAAAGTGAATAGGATGGCACTACTCACCTCAGAGATCAGCTCCCTGGGGTCACATTTGAATGGGCATGATAATGCAATATTCTTTGTTGTTAGGAAACTGGATGTTTTCACGATTTGTTCATTAAAGTTAAGGAAATGTGAACACTGCCTGGCAAAGTGATGATGGGTTAGTTAGGGTCTGGACAAAATAAGTGTGAGTAACGAGACTGCTATGCTTAGAAACCTATAGCACACATGCACCCACCACATGGAAGGAGCAGAAGAGCCATGTCTCCTATTTCTGCCCCAAATGTTCCATGTTTCCCAGGCTGGAGCCCCCCACCCAATTTGTCATGACATCCCTGTGATTCCACCTAAGGTCCTGATCCCTATAGCTCACAAGCTAAACCAGAGTAAATAGGTGCCAAGCCGGTACACTGGGGCTAAAATCACCATAAACCTATCCAAAGAAAGTTGCTGTCACAACCTACTGAACTGGAGAGCAGTGAGACTCTTGTTAAATATGCTTGGCTGGGCATATAAAGGCAAGAACATGGCATGAGATATACTATCCTGGAAATCACCCAGAGCAGAATACATCAAGTACTTGAAGCAACTATTGCATCCATCTAGTTTGAATGCCTGCTCACCCATGGAAACTCACTGAACCAGTAGAACAGATAAAACCACTCCTAAAATATTTCAGGTATCTAGAAAGCCTTCTTAGGGTTACTATGAGTTCAGCCTTGATGGCACAGGACATAAAACAAGCAAAGTCATTCAAAAAAGGATAAGAAACTTTTTTTTCTCTACCTCACATATGGACACAGATTTAACTCCAATCTTAGCCCTACTTAGAGTAGACCTGCTGAACTCTAGTAATAAGATGCAAGTAGAGTAGGTCCACTGAATCAGTGAGGACTTAATGTCTCAACTTCTCTGCAAGTTCCATTGATTAAATGGGCCTACTCTGGTTGTGACTTACTATTGGATTTCAGGCAAGGAGACTTAGTTCAGATAAACAAGTCTCATCCATTTCAATGTATCTGCTCTAAATAGGGCAAAAATTACATTTAGATCTCAGAATACCTCAGTGTGGTGTTGCACACAGAGTGACAAATTAGAACTCAAGAGACCTGGATGCATATCCCTGCTTGGCCATTGGAATTATTGGGGGTGGTAGTGGTGATTTGCCAATGATAAAACCATTCCTTAAATAAGTTGGTTGCAACATGATGGCACATGACGAATAACGCTATTCCGATGGGCAAAATAGGGTTAACCTTAATGAGTGAGGAAAGGAAACTGCCTAGTCCGCCCCACCCCTTTTCACTCTTTTCATGGACATAGTGATAGTCTGAAAGACACAGTGTGCCCTACACACAGCTACTCCACATGTATAGAAACTATGATTTTTCAGAGATCCAGACCCCATAAAAGTCTCCACACATAACATAAATAGTCTTTTCCACACTACATTTCTCCACAGGAAAAGAGCATGAAAGTAGAAGGATGGATATGCTGTTTTGTTCATTTACGTGTTCAAGTTAACTCTACCACAAACATCTAAATAGGTTACTAACTTCTGGCTGTTTCCACCAGCTATCTTGGCTGCTAACATTTTCATTTGCTTCTTTTTCATTATCACTGTTAACTCTTCTGCTTCTTCCTTTCAGTTCCCTCTTTTAACTACCATTCTTAACTCTACTTGCCATACCACCTTTCTCTCCCATTTTCCTTTGTCTTTCACAAATTCATTTGAGTGTGTTCTTCAAGTATGTATATATACAGTATAGCACAGAAGTGAGTACACCCCGTCACATTTCATAAATATTTTAGTATATCTTTTCATGTGACAACACTGAAGAAATGACACTTGGCTACAATGTAAAGCAGTGAGTATACAGCTTGTATAACAGTGTAAATGTGCTATCCCCTCAAAATAACGCAACACACAGCCATTAATGTTTAAACCGCTGGCAACAAAAGTGAGTACACCCCTAAGTGACAATGTCCAAATTGGGCCCAAGTAGCCGTGATGTCGTCATGGAGGAGTGGAAGAGGACTCCAGTGGCAACCTGTGAAGCTCTGGTGAACTCTATGCCCAAGAGGCTTAAGGTAGTTCTGGAAAATAATGGTGGCCACACAAAATATTGACACTTTGTGCCCAATTTGGATGCCATCATTGGCTGCTCTCAGATTGTAGAATGGTCTCCTTTAGGAAGCCATGTTGGCCCCTCCCTGCTGTCTTTCTGTCAACAGGTAAAAGACTTTCCTTTTTAGGCAGGTGCCTCGTGATTAACGTGGACAGAAAAAAGAGATGCACTATTGTTTTTTTGTTGTGTTTTAACATTGTTTTTAAATGCTATTAAACTACTCATCCCTCTGTGCTTTTTTTTTAATGCTGTCATTTACTGTGTTTTTATTGGCATGCATTTTAAATTCGTTTGTAAGCCATCCTGGATACCTGTACCAGGGAAAAGTCAGCACAGAAATAAAACATCACAACACAGCACAACACAACATAACTAGCTCCAGAGAGTGTGCACTGACATTATGAGGGAGGAAAAAGACTGGGAAAATAACTAGAACTGTGAATTTCTAAAAAAGAAAAAAAAGGTGGGAATGGCTTTTCTGTGAGGGTGCCATGAGTTTTAAATATTCCGTGCAAAGACATTCAACCAGTACCAACATTACAACTTTTTTTACTGGCAAGGCAAGATATTTTCATTTGTCAAGTTATGTCCAATTTGTGGTAACCTTAACAACATCTTCCAAGTGTGTGAGGTCCACCCCCTAGCAAGTTTCCATCGCTGAGCAGTGATTTGAACCCAGGTCCAACACGGTATCCATTATACCACAGTGGCTCTCGTTTTGTTTACCCAAGTCTTTTCAACTGGCTTGAAAATGCCTCTGTATTCTTTATAGATGTGAAGTGTTGTTGTTTGTCAGCTTTAACATTGTTTAAAAGATAGTATATCTTGGTGTTTTTTAAAAATTATTATATCATATGTTTATTCCTGGACACTGACTTGACCTGGAATCTTTCAGCGTGAAGGGCAGCCTGGAAAATGTTTCATAGAAGTAAATAAATCCCAAGAGGAGAGGGGAGGGGAAAAAAACAACTTCTCAGCTTTCTGCCTTGCCATAGCCTCCAGCTACATCCCCAACCAGAACTATGAAGCCACAGAACAGGACTGAAAGCCTCTAATTGCTCTGTTGGAAACCCCTCCACCAATTCAGACCGATGGAAAATGCTTGCAAGCTCTAAAATGATACACCCTTTCTGCTCAAAGTTCTGGAAATTATTCTCATTAAGACAGTTGTGCAAAAATGTATTAGGAACTTAAGCTCATTATATCCCTGCAGCCGAAGAACTTGAAAACTCATCATAAACTGTTCTTTTAATGAAAGAGTTCCTTTTTAGCTATTTATCCATTGGATCAACAGTAACCAAAATTTATCCCACTGTGACTGCAAATGAGTAACCCCTGATTTTTAAATATAACGAGGACAAAGTAAGAATAGTACAATTGCAGCCTAATTGTTTCTGAGAGAATCCTATCTGTATTGCTGCATGTTCTACTGCTTTTATTGCAAAAGACAAATCTTGAAAGCACCACTATATACCGTGTTTCCCCGAAAATAAGACAGGGTCTTATATTAATTTTTGCTCCAAAAAAAGCAGTAGGGCTTATTTTCAGGGGATGTTTTATTTTTTTCATGTACAACACTACGTTTATTCAAATACAGTCATGTCATCTTCTGGTTGCTGCACAGTGGTGGAGGACGGGCTTTCACTTAACTAGGGCTTATTTTTGGGGTAGGGCTTATATTACGAGCATCCCGAAAAATCGTACTAGGGTTTATTTTCAGGTTAGGTCTTATTTTCAGGGAAACGGTATAAATTCTTCTCTCTCATTCTCTCTCTCCCTTCTTCTTCTTTTTTAACTTTTGGCCCCTAAATTATGTTGAGCCCTCAAGCTTTTGCTTCTGCTTGTTTTACGAGATGTATATAGGGAAGCTGGCTTTAAGGCATATTCAAGATCTTTAACTTAGAACTTGAAAGCAGCCCAAATTATCTTGCTTTTTTAAACAAATAGATTTCACTTCCGCCCTTAGCAGAACCCAAATAGTTTTCTTTGGCAGAAAAAGGATTCCTCACATACTTTCTTCTGAATTGTCTGTAAGTAATGGATGGACTAGGATTCAGGAAGCCTGGGTTGAGATCTTCTCGCAGCCATGGAAGCTCACTGGGGGAGTGGAACTGGTAAAGCCACTCCCTAAATATCTCACTTACCTTGAAAGCCCTATTAGGGATGCTATATGATGGTCCGACTTGATGGCATATAACAACAAAACTGTAAATAACTATACTGTCTGTAAATTATCTGCCCCCTGCCCATTGCCCCTGTTGCCTCCCTGCCTTGTTCTGCTGCTGCCTCTGCCACTGCCATCTTCTTAGCCTTTTTTTAGTTTTTTAGGCAGCCAGCTCCCATAGGCTGGCAGTCTCTACACATGTCCCCACCACTTAGCTGTTGTTGTTGTTGTTGTTGTTGTTGATGATGATGATGATGATAATTAGGCAGCCGGCATCAGGCAGCTAGCTGCCTCTGTGTGTGTCCCTGCACCTCTCATCTGAGAGGTGCAGACATGCACAGAGGCTGCTGGCCTGTGGGAGCCAGCTGCCTAAAAAAGAGATAATGTGATTGATACATCATTAAAACAATTAAAGTTTTAAAAAACAATAAAGATATTAAAGCTTAAAAAAAAATAACATGTCTAAAAAAATAATAAAAATAATAACAACGTTTTCAAAGGCCATTGGACTGTGGGACTCTCAAGATGGCGGCAGCAGCAGTGGCAGAGATAACAACAGGAAAAGGTAGGGAGGTGATGGGGGCAACAGGATGAGGGTGGGTGACAGGCTGTGGGGGCAATAAACCAGGAAATTTGTTGCATCACCCAAAAGTTTGTTGATTCAGAAAGTTCTGGTTGGTTTGGATGAACCCAAAGTTATGCAAATCAAGAAATTAGTGATTTTTTTACAAACTTCCTGGTTTGTACTTAGCTTCGTGCCCTTCTCTACTAGTGAGAATTAGACTGAGTCACTTGCTTTCTTCCAACCATGTCACATTCCTTCTTGTACCTAAAGCATCAAAGAGGAAAAAACAAAACTGCTGGTTACAAATCCACTCTATGAAGAACAACCATAGCCCTGCTTCCATAACTCCGCATTGAAAATATCAAGAACCAAAATGTCTGGAAGCTGACTTTTGTAGATCAGAGGGCTTGTAACTAAATATCTTCTAAAATTCAGAAATTTGGAATGGTATTGGGGGCCTTATATGACCCATGAGGAGTTTAAATAAATCTTAAGCATGAGTTCAAACATAACATGACCCTAAAATTCGAGCTCACATAATAAGTAACAATATCTTTCATAACATTTGGATATAATAGAACAGAAATTCTCTTTTGCATGCAAAATGTACTTTAAAAATTTATTTTAAACGGGCATGATTAAAATTATTGGGAAAATGTACTACCTTGATAATTATCTCTCATTTTGGTGATTATTTAATGATTCAATAAAAAATAGCCCTATAAATGCTTAATATATGATAAAATCTGTATCATAATTTTTGTTTGTAATAAAGGATGCCATAAACTTCATGCTCAACATTTTCTTATAGATGTTATTGAATCACTATCACTAAATTACTATTATTTGCTTCTTAACAATGAAGTATCTTGTTAGCAGTGAAATATTTTATCACAACTGTTAAACAACCAAGACTTAACTTCAGTTACATCCTTACATCAGCAGTTTGAGAGGGAAAAGATATGCAAAATACTTAGTTAACACAGATATGCATGCTTAAAGTGCAATCTGCTGAATGAACTGTCAGTGCAGGAAATAGAAATTAGGTATCTGTGTTCCCTATTTAAATGAACTTTTTATGCTACATAATGTAATGAGCAATGAAGATCTTATATTTCCTACGTATATAGCTGAAACATCAGGAGCCCCTTTTACAGTTTTTTTCCTACCAAGAAACACTTGTTTTCAGTTGCAAGAATATAAACATTTTCAACTTTTGCTACATCTTAATTATTATTCACATCTATATACTTGGACTATTGACCCAAATCTATGGTGTGATATCTGGATTTATGCAATTGTCATTCTCTGTCTGTTTACCTTTAAATAGATGGCATTAGCCTGCAGGAAGCTCAATAACTAATTTAAGCCCTAACATAATATCTTTAATGATGTATCAATCACATCACCTTTAACTTCTTCATGGCAAACTTCTTACAGCACAGGGAGCACTGGGACAACCACTGGCTCTCCAACTTACAGTATCTGGAACAGAAGCTACTACAGAAATGCCATTTTGATAGCTAAGGTGGCCTTACTAACTGGAGCTACACATACATGGACAAATTCACACTTTCACAGATTTTTGCAAGACAGTTCTCCAGACTTATTTTACTTTCCCCCTCCCTCCCCCTCCCTCTCTCCCTCTTTTCTCCCTCCAAAAAAGTGCACATTAGAAAAAAATATGGTGGACACATTAATGAGTGCACAATCAATCAGAACAATCAGAAGAAAAGTTTGGATCTGACCCATACAAGGTTGGTTCTCCTTTTAAGGAGAAGGGAGAAATATCAGAGAGGATGACCACCCAGGACATATTAAGATTTCTAGCCAAAATGCTGATTGGAGCATTTCAGTGGAACCTAATTGGACTTCCATTTTGGTTGGGGAGCTACACCTTCAACCACTGGAGGTGGCTGAAGCACAATCCATGAAGCCCTGAGGAGTATCCTTGAAGCCATGTGGCCCAGCAACATCAGCCTTTGTATGCCCTGTTCCCTCCACAACATGGGACAAGAAAGCCACTAGGCTGAACAGACTTGAAGAATTCATCTCAAGACCATGCAATACATGGAGAATGCCTTGTTATTTTCACCTCCCCCCCAAATAACTGAGCTTGAATGTTGTATGAGAGGAAAAATAAACACAAACTTCTTAACTGGTAGCAATTTGCCACTGAAAGTCGTTTGTTTGTTTGTTTGTGAGAATTCTATACCACTTGACTTGGCAAAAGCCACTGCTCTGATCAGTTTACAACCACAAACAAAATATAAGGACATTGATCACACCCACTCACCACCTCCTACTCCAAAATAAACCAAATCAAAATTCGGTGAACCATTTACCGTCATGTAAATTATGGGGTCATGAATTACCTCACAGGAGTATATTATTAAAAGCCTCTCTAAATTATGGTATTGCAGTTATGCTGGCAGGCATAAGTAACAGGATTCTGGCCACTGAGTGAAAAGAGCATGTCATACGAGACACACTACTTCTCAAGTTGTGTGCAAAACTTCAGAGCTTTAGAACGGCTTGAAAAAATTGCTATCAAGGACTGCTTTTGTCCAAGTGTATAACATAAGTTTTGTCCTTTGGCTGTAAGATTTGAAATTGTTAAGGGGTCAGCTCACCCATCTTTCTTGCAGATTGTGGTCTGTGGACCACCATTTAAATATCACTGCTTTGCACTTAATAATTCTGCTCTGCTTTCAACTGTGCTTGGGTGGTTTGGCGTTTTGTTTTGTTTTTTTAAACCACAAAACAAAATTGGCTAATTTTCCACTTGAAAAATCCCTCTATTACTGATCCCAATATGCAATCATTTCAAATTGGGGAGAGCAGAAAAAACAGCCACAAGTAATAGAAATCTGATTATTCATGGTAACATTTGCAACTGTTTATTCAACTTCTTCCCCTTCACAGATTGCTGCCTTGTCGTGGCGAAGGGGCTTGAGTAATTCAGAGAAGCTATGGGCTGTGCCGTGCAGGGACATCCAAGACGGACAGGTCATAGTGGAGAGTTCTGACTAAACGCGATCCACCTGGAGCAGGAACTGGCAAGCCACTCCAGTATCTTTGCCAAGAAAACTCCATGGACAGAAACAAAAAAGGCTAAAAGATATGACGCTGGAAGATGAGCCCCTGAGGTCGGAAGGCGTCCAACATGCTACTGAGGAAGAGCAGAGGACAAGTACAAGTAGCTCCAGAGCTAATGAAGTGGTTGGGCCAAAGCCGAAAGGACGCTCTCCTGTGGATGCGCCTGGAAGTGAAAGGAAAGTCCGATGCTGCAAAGAAAAATACTGCATAGGAACCTGGAATATAAGATCTATGAACCTTGGTAAACTGGATGTGGTCAAACAGGAGATGGCAAGAATAAACATTGCCATCCTGGCAGTCAGTGAACTAAAATAGATGGGAATGGGCGAATTCAATTCAGACGATTATCCTATCTACTATTGTGGGCAAGAATCCCGTAGAAGAAATGGAGTAGCCCTCATAGTCAACAAAAGAGTGGGAAAAGCTGTACTGGGATACAATCTCAAAAATGATACAATGATTTCAATACGAATCCAAGGCAGATCTTTCAACATCACAGTCATCCAAGTTTATGCACCAACCACCAATGCTGAAGAGGCTGAAACTGACCAATTCTATGAAGACTTACAACACCTCCTAGAACTGACACTAAAGAAAGATGTTCTTTTCATTATAGGGGACTGGAATGCTAAAGTAGGGAGTCAAGAGATAAAAGGAACAACAGGTAAGTTTGGCCTTGGAGTTCAAAACGAAGCAGGGCAAAGGCTAATAGAGTTTTGTCAAGAGAACAAGCTGGTCATCACAAACACTCTTTTCCAACAACACAAGAGGCGACTCTACACATGGACATCACCAGATGGGCAATACCGAAATCAGATTGATTACGTTCTCTGCAGCCAAAGATGGAGAAGCTCTATACAGTCAGCAAAAACAAGACCTGGAGCTGATTGTGGCTCTGATCATCAGTTTCTCATAGCAAAACTCAAGCTTAAACTGAAGAAAGTAGGAAAAACCACTGGGCTAGTCAGGTATAATCTAAACCAAATCCCCTATGAATACACAGTGGAAGTGAAGAACAGATTTAAGGAACTCGATTTGGTGGACAGAGTGCCTGAAGAACTATGGATGGAGGCCCATAACATTGTACAGGAGGCAGCAACAAAAACCATCCCAAAGAAAAGGAAATGCAAGAAAGCAAAGTGGCTGTCCAACGAGGCCTTACAAATAGCAGAGAAGGGAAGGGAAACAAAATGCAAGGGAGATAGGGAAAGTTACAGAAAATTGAATGCAGACTTCCAAAGAATAGCAAGGAGAGACAAGAGGGCCTTCTTAAATGAACAGTGCAAAGATATAGAGGAAAATAATAGAAAGGGAAAAACCAGAGATCTGTTCAAGAAAATTGGAGATATTAAAGGAACATTTTGTGCAAAGATGGACATGATAAAGGACAAGAATGGTAGGGAGCTAACAGAAGCAGAAGACGTCAAGAAGAGGTGGCAAGAATACACAGAAGAATTATACCAGAAAGATCTGGATGTCCCGGACAACCCAGATAGTGTTGTTGCTGCCCTTGAGCCAGACATCCTGGAAAGTGAAGTCAAGTGGGCCTTAGAAAGCATGGCTAACAACAAGGCCAGTGGAGGTGATGGCATTCCAGTTGAACTATTTAAAATCTTAAAAGATGACGCTGTTAAGGTGCTACACTCAATATGCCAGCAAGTTTGGAAAACTCAGCAGTGGCCAGAGGATTGGAAAAGATCAGTCTACATCCCAATCCCAAAGAAGGGCAGTGCCAAAGAATGCTCCAACTACCGTACAATTGCACTCATTTCACACGATAGCAAGGTTATGCTCAAAATCCTACAAGGTAGGCTTCAGCAGTATGTGGACCGAGAACTCCCAGAAGTACAAGCTGGATTTCGAAGGGGCAGAGGAACTAGAGACCAAATTGCTAACATGCGCTGGATTATGGAGAAAACCAGAGGGTTCCAGAAAAACATCTACTTCGGCTTCATTGACTATGCAAAAGCCTTTAACTGTGTGGACCACAAGAAACTATGGCAAGTTCTTAAAGAAATGGGAGTGCCTGACCACCTTATCTATCTCCTGAGAAATCTATATGTGGGACAGGAAGCAAAAATGATCTGAAACTCAACATCAAAAAAACTAAGATCATGGCCACTGGTCCCATCACCTCCCGGCAAATAGAAGGGGAAGATATGGAGGCAGTGACAGATTTTACTTTCTTGGGCTCCATGATCACTGCAGATGGTGACAGCAGCCACGAAATCAAAAGACGCCTGCTTCTTGGGAGGAAAGCGATGACAAACCTAGACAGCATCTTAAAAAGCAGAGACATCACCTTGCCGACAAAGGTCCGCATAGTCAAAGCTATGGTTTTTCCAGTAGTGTTGTATGGAAGTGAGAGCTGGACCATAAAGAAGGCTGACCGCCGAAGAATTGATGCTTTTGAATTGTGGTGCTGGAGGAGACTCTTGAGAGTCCCCTGGACTGCAAGGAGATCAAACGTATCCATTTTGAAGGAAATCAACCCTGAGTGCTCACCGGAAGGACAGATCCTGAAGCTGAGGCTCCAGTACTTTGGCCATCTCATGAGAAGAGAAGACTCCCTGGAAAAGACCCTAATGTTGGGAAAGTGTGAAGGCAAGAGGAGAAGGGAACGACAGAGGACGAGATGGTTGGACAGTGTCACTGAAGCTACTAACATGAATTTGACCCAACTCCGGGAGGCAGTGGAAGACAGGAGGGCCTGGCGTGCTCTGGTCCATGAGGTCACGAAGAGTCGGACACAACAAGAGGTGGGGACGAATATAAAAACAGATCGCTTTTTCCAATGAATATAGCCGATTCGTTAAATATTCGTCAATCCATATTTGTGGGTTCCAGAGACCCCCATGAATACAAAGTGATGAATATTTACCCGTTTTTATTCATCCTTCGTATTAAAAAACAAACAAACAAAAAACACCATTCTGCCTACAGGCCGCCGATCAGCTGATTGGCGGCAGAAAGGCAGCCACCACCCCACACAGCCACCCAATACCACAGCCTACCCACACCCCCTTCCTTTCCCTACCTTAGGCCCCACGCCAACCAAACTCACCCCCATCGACACCCTCTTACCTTAATGGCTGCTGCCGAGGTCTTCTGGCCTCGGAGCCACGCATGTAAAAATGGAGACTGGCTGCCCTTTGGAAAGATGGCGGCTGCAGCTTCATTTAGGGTAGGGAAGCTGCAGTTGCCATCTTTGCAAAGGGCAGCCTGGATTCCCTTAGCCTGCCTTAAGGGAATCCAGGCTGCCCTTTGCAAAGATGGCAGCTGCAGCTTCCCTACCCTAAATGAAGCCGCAGCCGTCATCTTTCCAAAGGGCAGCCAGTCTCCCTTTTTACACACTGTGGCTGTGAAGGCCTCAGCAGCAGCTATTAAGGTAAGGGGGTGTCGGTGGGAGTGGGGTGGGGGCTAAGGTAGGGAAAGGAAGGGGGTGTGGGGTAGGCTGTTGGGGTGCCTGGCTGTGTGTGGGGGGGGGGGGTGGCTGCCTATCGGCTTCTGATTAGCAGATCGGTGGCTGGTAGGCAGAATGGGCTTCTGTGCCATGTGGTAAACTCTCCTGGGGGGACCCAATTTGTGGGTGAATAACTCGGATGTCCAATATCCAATCTTCACCAAAGTTGGCAGGCTTGTTGGGGAAAGACATAGAAAGCTCCGTTGTGATTCTAGAGTCTCTAAGTACCTGGGGGGGAGCTTTCCTGGGGGGGTCCTCTTTGTGACTATATAACTCAGGGATCCGTCATCCAATGTTCACCAAACTTTCAGGAGTTGTAGAAAAGTGTCTGAGGAAGCTTTCCTGCAAATGTGGTGTCTCTAGGTGGTGGTGGGGGCAGTGTTATATCCATTTAAAGTGCAGATGAATCGACAGATCGATTCATCGATTCGTCGAAGAATATTCGTATATTTGTATTCATTCATCCGTTAACCTTGACGAATAACAGATCAAAATGAATCGCCATTTTTTTATTTGTCCCCATCTCTAGACATGACTTAATGACTAAACAACAACAATTCAACTTCTTGATACGTTGGTATTGCCTCCTGTAGTTCTTGTTCAGTCAATATTCAACTCCAGAGACAATATGCATGCAAACAAGAGAAAAGAATCATTTGTAGCCAAGAATTGTTAGTTATTGCAAAATAATGCTTTCAAAATAAAATAATATTCTTCTTTAGACAACTCCACAGAACAACTTAAACTAGAAAAATTAATTTACAGACAATTATGCTAAATGTACTTAGATCAGGATGCATTGAGCAGCATATGTCATGGCTTCTCTTTTGGGGAAAGATTACACAATGTAATGGAAAATAAGGCATCCAATATTGTACAAAAACATTTCAGAACAGAAACTGCCAGACATACTGTACTGCAGGAGGCCAAACAGCAAATGCTGTATTTCTGAACAAGTGAAAAGTCAATTTTAAAGATATATATTATTATTTTTATTCAACGAGAGAGCAAGCAGTAGAATCTGTGTTATGATGTCACCCATGCCTTTCCCCACAGGAGTAAGGAAACGGGATCAAAACCCAAAGAAGTGAATTGGAAACAGACAAAAGTATTGCCCATAAGCTACACTTGTTCAGTGCAAAAGATTGTGCCCACAAGTCCATAAATCTTGTGTTGCCTTCCAGCACAAAATGGGATTTTGACATCTATAGGGTGTTACCACAAAAGTCTACTAATATTTAGGAATGGGAGATCACCATTTGATGAAGCATCAGGGTTTTTTTTTATCCTGTTTCTGTTTCAGAAATGATATTTTCTCACCACCGTGGGACTGCCCTACCCACTATGCTACTGACAATTCAATTATTAAAACAATTTTAAAAAATCAAGTTTATGAATGTGGGAAATTATGCTCTGTTTCCATGATGCCAGGGAAATGGCCCAATATACTTGATTCCATTCTGTCCCATCCCAAATTTTCCCTCCTGTTTTCCCCAACAGTAAGCCAGCATTCTGTAGTCACCATATATTAAGCCATTATTGCTCAGTTCTGAGGTTATCAATTACCCTTTGGGCCAAAAATCAATGGAAGATAAATCACACAAATGTTTTCCTTTTTTCTCTGCTCCCTCCTTTTATATAACCGGTCACACTCTTGACTTAGCAACCAGTGTCATATTGTGCACCCAAAGGAGAGCCTGCTGGAGCAGAGAAAACACACAACTGCCCCTCCACAACCACATAAGTGAATGGGGAAGGAGGTACTATTATTTATCATTTTAAATGGTTATTAATTATTATTTATTATTTGAAGCAATGTTGTTTCTATAATTAAAAATAAATATTATTTAAATTTATTATTTATTATTATTTTACAGATAAGAGGCACTGTGTTGCTATGGCACACAATATACTTGCAAATTATGCAAATATACCACTTTGCAGCTTTGCCTTCCACCCTGGAAAAACAATCCTGTCGACATTCTTCTCCAAGCCGATGTTGCTCCTCTGACTGCATAAGCTCCAGCAGTTAGAGAGCAGAAGATCAGTAAAGATTAGTATTATGTATGATGACAAAATTTATTTCACTGTTATTAAATACAGTGCATGCCCAGCAGTACTGTATAAAACCCTACAGACACAAGAATTTCTAACAGATGGCCATCTTTACTTATTAGTTTGGATTCTCAAAAGCCTTTAATTTGGAACACTGTCAGAGCATCCTGAACAGCAGAAATGAAAACACAGATTGCAATAGTGGCTTCATTTCTTTGTGATGTGGCACAGGGTGCCTCAACTCCACCTTGTAGTAGTGTTACAAACCACAAGTGACTCTTCATCTGCTGATTTAGGAAGAAAAGCATTATATTGGTATCATACAAAAACTGATTTCCCTTTCCTTATTACTCGTATAGAAAACAGGTTGAAAATAGGAAATAAATGTTTATCTTACACATTTGTTACCAGAAATAAACTGCACAACAATACTTACTGGGTTACAAAACAGAAATTGATTTAAATAGAGACTGCCAGACATTAGAAGGTTCTGTGGTTGAAGAAAATGAAAACTTTAATGGCTCAGTAGATTCAATTTAAATAAATCTACATATTTCAATACTTTAGTTAAGGTGTCTTCTTGAAGAACTCAGAAAAAAGGGCAATTCTTCTGAAGCATAATTTAAATGTTCAGTTTAAAGCTCCACTTATGAGTAAAAGAGAAGCCATTTTAACACTCATTTAATTTGAAAATGTGAAATACTGTCTATAATAGTAACACACGATAATTGCTTTAAAATTGAACAAATTCAACATCTGTCAGTATGGTGGATGATCCAGATTTAAAAGATGGATAGGACTGGAGTTTGACTCAGTGCTGACTGCTTCGGTTGCCTATTGTTTTTCATTGTTAAAATGAAAGCTCCACAGTTCTACCATTGATGGGAAAATTATGGCTAAGTTTAGAATATTTCCTCCAAAACAGGGAAGCAAACAACTTTAACTAAAGCATAAAGTGCTGGCTTTAAAATAAGCAAAATTATGGCTTTAAAGTATGCAAATTTGGATCACAAATCAACCTCCTCCCCATGCTAATTAAAAACTGTAACCCTTAATCCTTCTAGACATTCTGCTTCTTACATAGGCCATCTCCACTGCTGTGGAAGTGCTGAAAGAATACACAGGATTTGATAGGGTCAACAGCCAGAAACAGGTTGACAGTGTAGTCCTGTGAATAATTAAGCCATCTTTATAAATTTAGTCCAAATGATCCAATTCTGGGGAAAGGAACTGTCACTGGATTTAATATACTTAGTCCTATATAAGCAAGTTGGGATAGGGTTTTACATGTAAATACTATGGCCAAAATCCTCTTGTATAGCTACATAAAAGGATTTTGGCATGTGTAATTCACAGATAAATTGCACCATCAGTTGTGGAGAGAGTCAGTCACGTATTCAGCAAGGCTAATGAAATCTGAGCTACATATTGTGCTACCCAAGCATAAATAACCTCCTCTGGAATGTAGATCATCACACTTTGTCCAGTTTTGAAGCAACAGTAATTCTTTGACATCAGGTTGTAATGATCCAGAGACTTGGATACATCTTTTGAGTTCAGGGAACTGAGTACAGCAGCGTATTTGCAAGTGAGGGTGGTACATGATTGAGATATGTTTTCTTTTTTTCAGCACAGTTTAAGGCATTTTAGTTTAGTTTAGTTTTCTCGTAATATAATCAACCACTGAAACACACTTCTTGTGTTTACCGAGGGTAGACGTTATGGTACAAGAAGAGTCCCTCCATGTGCCCATGTTTTGAGTTAGTGTGGGAAGTGGTTGACTTGTGGTATGCATTTTGTTTCTTTGGGTATATAACTTTTAGCTTTAAATGGAAGGTTTTTACATCTATTTCTCTCTCCCTTTGAAATGTAGGAAGACACATACATCAATGTTGGGACAAAAGAGTCTGCTTTTATCAAGCAACTTCAGGTAGAGGAAATGTTCAGTGATAGAATATCTATATGCAGACATCTTCTAGCAAAAGGATCCAGCTAGGCCTAACTTAAAAATCATTAATCCTCTTTTACCCCAGTGTTTTCTCCCTCATCTCTCCCCTACCCAATTCTTTTTTCCCCCTTGGTGGTCTTTATTTCTCTCCAACCAGGTGGTCCTTCAGTCCTTTCAATCCCCTACCTCTCTTCTCTACCTCACCAGACATCAAATATATATGACAGGACTAAGAGGAAGAACTGCAGCATGTGGAATCATGGGTGTAATTTTAAAACTAGTGAAAATAGCAATTTAAAAAAGCAGCCTCTGTTGTTCACTTCTAAGGGGGAGCAAACGGGGGGAACTCTCATCAATATACCTGTACAGTGACTAGAGCCACTACATAGGAAAGCTGCAGTTCATAAAATGTTATACCAAATAAATCTTTTTAATCTTGAAGGTGTCAGGAGAGTCTTGCTTAGTTTTTCCAGAACAGACTGCAGGTTAACTAGACTACTAGACCTATGGATTCTACAGAAGGAAGAATATTTACATATGGAGATGTGAGCTAGCAACTAAGTGAATGGCCTGCATGGTAGTAGGTCATAGTTCAGAAATTCCAAGTCCCAGACATGTTGCTTGTTGTCAGTCTCAAGGGTGGTCCCTTGAAATTACAGATACAGTGGTGCCTCGACTTATGACCATAATCCATTCCAGAAGATGGGCGTAACTTGAAATGGTCATAAGTCAAAGCACCATTTCCCATAGAAATACATTGAAACCCCATTAATCCGTTCCGGCTGGGGGGAAAAACAAAAAACCCAAAAAACCACAAAATGCCACACAGGAAGCCCCATCGGAACACGATAGGGCAGAAAGAAAAGAAAAGAAACCAAAAATAAACAGCACAGGAAGAAAAAAAGGGAAAAAAATCCATAATCCATTCCAGAAGATGAGTGTAACTTGAAATGGTCATAAGTCGAAGCACCATTTCCCATAGAAATACATTGAAACCCCATTAATCCGTTCTGGCTGGAAAAACAAACAAACCAAAAACCACAAAATACCACACAGCAAGCCCCATCGGAATGTGATGAGGCTGAAATAAATAAATAAATAAATAAATAAATAACAACACCACACAGGAAGCCCCATTGGAATGTGATGGGGCTGAAAGAAAAGAGAAAAACCCAAAAATAAACAGCACAGGAAGCCCCATCGGAACGCGTTGGGCCGAAAAAAATAAAACAAACAAACAAACAAACAGAGCAAGCCCCATCGGAACGCGATGGGGCTGGGGAAAAAAACACACCAAACACACCAAAAAACATCACAGCACAGAAACATAACCCCCCCAGCCCAAACCCACCCTGCAAAACCCTGTAAATGTACTCACCCAGAAGCAGAAAGCAGCACCAGGCAGTCTGAAGCCTCTCTGCAAACACACACACTCTAACCGTTGGGGGTGAAAGAGCTACAAAGAAGCTCTTCGCCGACCAACGGTTAGCACTCTAATTTGAATTCCCCGCCTTTTTTCCTTGCCTCTTTTCTGTTTGCAACTCGAAGCTCCGGCCGCAAGTCAAAGCAAAATTTTGCGGCTGGAGCTGGTCGCAATGTCGGGACGGTCGTAAGTCGAGGCACCACTGTACTGATAAGCCTCAGAAGAAGGAAAAAGGAAAATAGTGACAACCCTCAGAAGAAAGTGAGGGGAAAGTATTTTATGGTGCATTCCTCATTTTATGGAAACTTGTAATTAAAAATGGCCTCACTTTCCTTGAACGAGCAAAGCTAATTTAGATTGATTTCTGTTACTTAACATTCATTTAAAATCTTTTAATGTTTTCTGTTTATAAATTAAGCAATTAAGGCCACTATTGATCTTTAATGATGACAGCACACACACACTTTAATTACCATAACTTGGGTCCTTTGGTTGAAATGAGATCATTTTGCTATAGACCCGCCTATTCCAAAAATATATATTCAATAATATTAATAGCAATGTCAACAGTGGCAAAGATGGCTGATATGGCTGAGTTAGGACGTCTAAGCCCCCTTGGCAGTGAAAGTTTCATCAAGACTTAGGAAGGGTCATAAGAACCGAGAAACAAGTATGCTGGTTTTAATTAAGTGGTCCAAGGTGAAGCATGTGGCCCTCTAGATGTCACCAAACTGCAGTTTCCATTAGCCTTACCCAGCAGAGTCAAGGAGCGAGTCAAGGGTGGGAGCCACAATTCATCGATACTGTATCTTGATGGCCACAAGTTCTCAATCTGTGGCTGACAAAACATAAGAGAAAGGGCAGAATGACTGAGAAGATACAGAGGACCGGAAAATAGACAACCTGAATGAATTCCTAGTGCATTCTTTGTACCATGGTGCAATTACAACTTTGAATAAAGGTTGAATTGCAGCAAGGTGTTTTCATTGCAAAAGGCAAAGGAACCAATTGTCCCTCTGTTCTGAACACTTAGCGCCTCTTTGTAGAAGTAGTGGTAACTACTATTATTTTCCTTTCAGGCAGATCTCAGAACTAAGCATGAATAAACTCATTCTATTATTCATGTTCAGTGTAAGAACAGTCCAGTAATTTTAGTTTGTGCATATGTGTTACAGAATTCTTCTGCATGCAAAAGATGAAAAATAGCAGCCAGAGCGATCTTTCTTTGGGGCCTAAGATACCCTTTCTCAGTATCTCAACAGTATACACACATACAAATCTGTAGAGCTGCTTGTATTTCCCTCACCCACCCTTTTAAGGGCCATATTTAAATCAGTTGTTTCCATTCATCGGAAAGCTTTATGCCTTCTTACCTATGTAAATTGAAACTGACAGTATTTCAGAAGCATACTGGGATAACACGAAATGGTAACATGAAAGGAAACACAACCACCATGGTGGTTGCCGCAAGGATGATGCCACCTGGGAAGAGGTATAAATGTATGACATCTTTGGTACATATGCCTAGGGATAAGACCAGTTGATCTTCTGTTACGTGTATTCAAAGTACAAGAGCTACTTTTTACCAGATTTCACAGAAACACACATTTTGTTCAAAATATATATTTCCATGCAAATTAAAACCAGTAGCCATACAATACCTTTTTAAAAGCAATCCTAATTTTTATTAACTCTTGTAGTACATACTATGGAGATCACATCAAACAACCATATGTTAGCTGGATAAATCTCTATGTTGTGCCTAACCATCATGAAAATATAGGTTGTTTTCTTAAAGTTGCCAGTGATACCATAGTGGCGTGGCAACAATCTGGAGAGTATCTCTACTACTCGGCCATCCCAAACAAGGCCTGACCTACTATGAAGGGGAGTAAGTCAGGTACCCTCAGTGGAGGATGATATGGAAAAAGAAGTGACAAAGCTAGGTGTGATCAGCCCTGCATTGCCCGGGGAGACACCATCCTTATTCTCAGATGGAAAAGGTAGCAAATAAATAAATAAATAAATAAATAAATGGTCTATCCCTGTTGCTGAACAACCATTTATGGCTGGTCATAGTCCCAGTGACACATGGAGGAATCTCCTAAGATTGATCAACATACTTCTGAAACACTCTTCCAACATACTGTTCTGTTACCTGCAGCCAAGGATGATGCAGTCTTCCAGGACTGTCTTGACTAAGAATCTTGACTTAGATTTTTTCTTTCTTTCCCAAGCTTCACTACGGTATTGCTCTATCAATTGCAGAGTACATGTCTACCTGCAGATGACCCAGATTCCACCCTTGGCTAGTACTTCCCATTAAAAGTCAGATTGCAGCTAATGGGAGAGATCTGTTGAACCAATTGTTTGTCAACATAGACAGTACTAGGCTAGACAGACAAGCAAGGGTCCTCTGATGTTCTTATGTTCTTAATCTGCATGTGGGTGAACATTCCTATGCTCTTGAGCTGCATTTCTTAATTGGGTCTCAAAGCCAGAGTATTTTCTCACAGCAGTATGTCCAGCCGTACAAGCAGGCAAGGTGCTTGCTTGTGTGTATTTGGATAAGCCAAGGGAACAAGTATTAGATTTCCTTATCCTCGATAATCCAATTAGTTCGCTGGATCACTGTGCGACACTTACCCTTTTTTCTTCCTTTGCAATGTCTTCCTCATGACAGGAGGGCGTATAAAACAGCATTACTGGATTAATGTATCACTTTAGAAAGAATTTAGGTCATTACTGTGAGAGTCACAGCAATGTATATTAGGCCTTACCTGTGTTTTCCCCCCCTAATCAACAGTGACAACCACGGCTTTTTTTTCTTTTCAAGCCATGGACACCAAATTCACTAGTCAGCATTTCCTAAGGAAAAGGCTGCAATTAAAGAAGAGCAATGTGTTCCTTAATTGGGTTATCACTAAAAATACAAGCTGACAGGTACATATTGCAAATAATTGGTGGGAGCTAAAAAGGATGTGTGCATTAGTGCAAGGAGGAACCAGCTCTTATGATGAAATAAGAGCAATCACCAACTTTACTTTGGAAGTTTCAAAAACTGATGATGAAATACTGTGGAAAGTACTGATATGTGGATTTCCAGGATTTATTCCTTTTTCCTGGCAGGATCCGAGACCTTAAACAGACTGCTCCATTAAAGGGCTGCATGGAGTCAAGTTTCCTGCTGCAATTTTCTGAGGACTTAAAAGCACTTTGGCTACAAGAACAAAGGAGCGATATATATATATATATAAAATAAATAACTGCAACAACAATCTTGTACTGCAAAATTATTCTGGCTGTACAGACTCCATTGTTCTCCAGCACTCGCAACCAAACAGAAGCTTTGATGTACCCCCGCCCCCCCCCCATACACACACTAGATATCTTTGTTCTTGTTATTCTTGCTCTTGGTGCTGTTTTGTTTTTTTAATAGCTTTTGTTGTTGTTCTGTCTTGCAACGGACAATACAATCACATGCTCTTGCAATGGAACATTGATGGCTTCTATTTATCAGTAAGTGATGACTCATCCAGGAAACATTTGTCGGGGGGGGGGGGAATGGATTTACTTCTGCATTCCTATCCCCCTGCCCATCTTTTGTCTATAGTCCATCCTGACCACTTTCATTGTTGCAATCCAGCTCCAAATGATTGTCCTCTTTTAAACCTGGTTAAAAGAAGATAGGCAAACAAGATGTGGATCTGACAGAGATGTAACAGTTTAGAATGCACCCTAAATTCATTATGAACTGACTTAGTGTGGGGCCACACTGGAAATACTTTGCAGTTTGCTCTGGGATTGGCACAGGTGAATTTAAAGTATTCTTAATGATTCAATGTGAATCAGCCTATCTATTTTTCCTCTCAATCTAGGCATTTCCTCCCTGCAGCAGGGGCTTCTACTTTTTTTCTGACTGCAACAATCTGAACAGTGTTTTGCCTGTGTGACTGTTTTGTTCTACAAAAGGACTCGGTGGTATGACTTTGGGGTAGTTCCCTGGTGATGCAGTACATTGGGGTGGGATGTTTTGGGACAGCAGGAACAACCTCCACAATCTTTCTCCCTAGTCACCCTGAAGTATTTTTTTTTAAATTTTGTAACTAACGATTGAGCCTAGCACTACATCACCTTATCACTGCATTGCTACATCAGTTTCATGCTAAATCACCTCTACACAGGAAAAAGAGAGAGAGATACAAACTGATATAAAATCAAAACAATTCTGACAAGCTTCAGCCATGTTTCCAGGGTATGTGTGTATGTCGGAACATGTATGGAGAATTTGGAAATATATCCTCTTTTCTCTACCACTGTGTGACCCTTTAAACAGTCCTGGTGACATGACCATAAAAGGAGACCTGGAGATCAGCAGGAAGGTAGTATCAAAGGAAGATGGGTTGTGGTAGGAGATCAAACTGCATAGGATTGAGGGTCTAGTGTGGACATTAGTACTGAAACAACATGGGGTCTTCATGTGGTGACCTAAACTGAATGGAGTTGCAAAAGAGGCTGTAGATCAAGCTAGTGTAATTACATCTTTAGAAACAATAGAAAGAACACAGAATTGCTATATATTCCTGTAATCTGCAGTTATCTTCTGAAGGGGAGGGGATACCACTAGGCAGAGTGAGGCAGCTGCCAGAGGCAAAAGGTGCTTGCAAATGCAGCATGGTGGCAGCACTGGCAGCATCCATTCCTCTTGGTCTCCTCCATCCATTATAGCCCTTTACTGGAAGACAGAACCGTGTGACCCGCCCTAGGCCCACTCCACTAGTTTGCTGCAGATTAAATGCCCATCCAATCAGCTTCTGTACATGAAATAATACATGTGCCCTCTTGTCATTTCCCTCAGGCAATGAAATAATATGGGCTGGCCTTGAAAACCCCTAGGGCATTTTGAGGGTCTTTTAGGGTTTAAATTTTCTCTCATAGTTTAATCTCAAATAATTGTTTTCATTCAAGGGTCTGGAGCTACCAAGAACATTTGCTTGCTTGCCTTCAGGAGGGCCATGACAACCACCAGTGTTGGAATCTGTTGGTCCCATTTATTTCAATGAGTCTACTTAAGTAGAACTAACATTAGATATAATCTGAGTATTATGCAAGAGAGATAAAGTGATTCCAGGTTGTCCTGGTCTGTGTATCTTACAGTTCCTGGGATTTTTCCACCCTGGCTGATTTAAAGATTAACAAATAGATGTTTTGAAAACACTGTTTCCAGTGCAGGCATTTTGAGCAAGGATTTATGAAACACATTGTCATTATTTGTCTACAGGTATAAACTAATTCCAAATACTTCAGTGTGGTCTAGTATGAATTAAAACTAGAAACCTACATGAGGATAGGCAGAGAAGGAGGTGGCGCTATTCAAGCTGAGCACCAACTTGAGTCTCTCTGTGGCTGGAGGCATTGAAAGAAAGAAACATGTTGAAGCGATTACTGGATGGACTAATGCCTGTGGAGAAAGAAAAAGTGTTGCACTTCCTTCTTTATTAGATTCACATCCCAGCTATATGCTAGAAATGAGATTGAAGGATGCTAAGGAAAAAAAATTGGATGAAACTCAAATACAAACATGAAATAAGCTTGGGCTCCTGCACGGATGAAACAAAAGCAGCCCTCAAAGATTACACCTGTCTCTGTGGTCACCTTGCTTGGGGCCCTTCTATTAGTCACCTGACAACAGCTACGGAAGGGAATTTAACCTATATTCCTGATAGTATGTAGTAAGCATGTGCAGAAGTCTACCCACCCTGCATCCTAGATCTTCTGATCTGCTTTTTCGCTGTGCCCATGAAATTATCTGTACATTTCTGAATCTTTGTGTTGTTTTTTTAAAAACCTCCCTGGGAGTCTCTAGGCTTCATGAGTGGAGTAGTTTCATAGGAGGCCTCCTATAATGGGATGGAGACTACCCCACTTATTATGCCTCATAATTCCCAGATAGCTTTCTGATTTGAGGAGCCATATCCCAGAATTCTGCCTGGGAGATTTCAGGTGAGGAGCCCCAAAAATAAAAAAAAATCCCATCCCTAGTTTTGTTCCTTCTCACTCTGTGTAATAGAAATGACGTTTTTTTTAGACAAGGATTTCAAAAGATCATTCTTTTGCTTACCTGCCATGTTCAGAGGCAGCAAAGGTCCATAAACAGGACCAATAGTGAGTCTTCAGCCAATCTAGGTCAACCACAGAGTAGTCGGAGCAGGGTTTCAAAGCCCATGCAAGGATGGACTCAGAACCAAAAGTCCTCTGCATATTAACTGGGCTATGAGAGTGCAAACAGAAACAGGTTGTCAGCAGTCCAAATTGATAAACAGGGGGTTCAGGCTGTGCATGTAATGCAAGAACAGCTACAGCAAAAGGTAAAATTGTTATATATCTTCCCTTCTCCCGACCTGGCAGTCTGGAAAGTATATATCTATGGCATGGGACCCCATCCCTGCTTTGGCTTAGTGCAGGTAGTTGGCCTAAAAAATACCCAAACTGCCTTCTTTAATTTTCCCTTGTTCTAATATCCAGAGTCACTAGTGAGAGGTTCTTCACCCATCAAGCTGTTGTCTCCTGGAGGGACTGGGTCCTCCTTGGGAGGAACAGGTGGTGTTTCATTCTCTTCTGTCTTTGGCTTCTCCAGGAAGCAGGAACAAACTGCAACCTAGAAAAAATACAGTAGGACCCCAATATCTGTGGGATCGGGATTTGCAGTTTCACTTATCCACAGTTTAACCACAGATACAAGGCAACCCTATACATAACATACAAGGGTGCCCCCTTGTGGCCTTTGTCCCTCCCTGCTGTATATTGTATATAAGATTGCCTCATATTCGTGGTTTTAGGCATCCACGGTAGATCATGGAGCCAACCCTCTGTGGATATGGCGTTCCTACTGAATAAAATTTTGCTACTAGTTAGTACACAATGGTGGGAATTGACTGCAGGGGATGGGATTTCTTTAGCTATTTTAGCCAGCAGAGGTGGTGAAGGAATTTGCACAATCAGTTGGGAGAGAAAGAAGAAGGAAGCTGAAGAAAGAAGAAAGGGAATCAGAAGGCCTTCATGGCAGCATGACCCTGTAGTCCTAGATTGAAAATAGGGTAGGATAAATGAAGTGGTGGGGAGGTGACCTTGCAAAATGCCTTTGGAAGGAGCAAAAGCAAAAGAGACTTGGGAAACAGAACTTAAAATGGAACATACATGGTGGTTGAGAGAAGGGTGTTAAGATAAATCACATTGGCTGCACATGTCATGAAAAACACATGCCCAGCACTATAACAAAACATACTTATAGGTGGATGGAAACTAGTAGATCATTCAGAAACTATACCAGTATAGTAAAACATTACAAAAAGCTTTACATTTTTCCCAGAAAGTCCTCTGTTGGTTGCATTCTTTTCTATTTCATTTGAAAATTGGCTGAATTCCAATTATGTTTAACATTTGTTCAGAGCATATATTCTGTTAGAGCATTTTTCTTGCAGTGAATATCAAAGGCAGAACAGATCAGCTTGTACCACTTACAAGTGCCTCGTCTAGTTAGCATACAGTGGCAGGAACTGACTGTTCATTATGCTAATGAATCTACATAAAATATTGCTGAGGCCTGACGGTTTTAATTGCAAATAGGGAAGAAACAAATCGATTTCATACAGGAAACACTGAAAGTGTTACTCTGTGGTTTTCATAAGAAGATGAACAACACACACAAACACAGACACACAGACATAAATTGACCTTGTAAATAATCTGAAGATTGTCATCCTACAGTCATTAAAGAGCGCTGAATGAGTGACAGATAGGACAGTTATGACTGTTGGGGTGAAGAGGAAACTGCTTCCATAGAACTTTGTTTTGATTGGCTATTTCCACCCAATTGCAGTGGGATGGGAAAGAGTACATATAAGACTGAGTGAGCGTTTAGGATGTCAAATAGGATTCTGAAGACTTGGATAGGAATAGATGGCAATGAGAAAAGATTCGAGGTAGGGTTTCGGTTAGGGGGAGATGTGATATGAAATGATATGAGCTGTGGTAGATGAGAGCTCTGACGAATACATCATGACAGAGTGAAATGGGGAAAGAGAGAGAGCTGGAATTTGATACGTTTGTGAAAAGTTAGGTAATGACTTTCATAGTTGAGAGGCTGCATGAAATATCTTTAACCTGCTTTCATTATTGTTATTCCAACCCATTTATTATGTAATCTGTTACAAAAAGAACTTAAAATGGAACATACATGGTGGTTGAGAGAAGGGTGTAAGATATTGGTTGCACATATCGTGAAAAAAACATGTTCAGCACTAAATATTTTAAATATAACAAACATTTCTTAATTTATATAATAAACATATAATTAATTTCCTGGAGGCAGTGACCATATAAAACACCCAAACTAGCTACTTGACCATGGCTCAGGAAATATGAAGATATGGGGGGGGGGGGGGGAGTGTGATTTTTAAAAATGTTTCTAAAAGTGATGCTGGCAGTATTATCTAAGGGGTAATCATCAGCAGCAGCAGCATCATCAGCATCATCAGCATCAGCATCAGCATCGATGTGGACAGATTATATTTACCACAAAAAATTGGTGGCTGTGGAGTACTGCAAATACAGGAGGTAGTAGAGGAAGAAAAAAGAAGCCTAAATGATTATATTAGTACAAGCAGAGAAAAATTACTTAAGGCAGTGAAAATGGAGAATATTTTGAAAACAACAGAAACAAAGGCTCAATATAAGAAACAACAATTAGAAAAGAAATTAAACAGCTGGAAAAATAAACCACTACATGGACAACACCTGAGAAAGCATGATCATAATTCAACATGGGCATGGCTAAAACTGGGGACCCTTAAGAAAGAAACCAAAGGCTTGGTTTTTTCTGCACAAGAACAAGCACACCAAACCAACGTGATGAAAGCTAAGATCCAAGGAATTAGTGCTAACAGCAAATGTCAACTCTGCCAAGAAAAAGATGAAACTGTGTCACATCTCATCTGTGAATGTACAAAGGTTGCACAAACAGATTACAAAGTTAGACATGATAGAGTGGCAAAGTTACTGCACTGGTCATTATGCAAAAAATATAACTTGTCAGCCTCCAAAAACCCGTGGGAACATCAGGTAGAGAAGGTGTCAGAAAATGAGGAAGTCAAGATCTTGTGGGTTTTCTGGATCCAAATGGACAGACACCTTGAACATAACACACCAGACATAGTAGTAAGAGAACGAAGAAATGTCCGGATCATTGACATAGCAATTCCAGGGGATGCCAGAATTGAAAATAAAGAATTGGAAAAACTAACGAAGTACAGAGACCTGGCAATCGAAATATCTCACCTCTGAAAGAAACACACTTCAGTGGTCCCCGTAGTCATTGGGGCTTTGGGAACAATATCCAGAAATTTCACACAGTACTATAAGCAGAGCTACAAAAAACGACAATATTAGGAACAGCATACATACTACACCAATATTTAACAGATACTTAGGTTTTTTGTTAAAACTTGTATCTGTTATATAATACCAGTCAATGTTTTTTATAGTTTTGATTGACTGTGCCTGGTGTTTTTTTATAATAATAATAATAATAATAATAATAATAATAATAATAATAATAATAATAATAATAATAATAATAATATTAAGAAGAAGAAGAAGAAGAAGAAGAAGAAGAAGAAGAAGAAGAAGAAGAAGCAGCAGCAGCAGCAGCACTCCAAACCAATGTGATGAAAGCTAAGATCCAAGGAGTTAGTGCTAACAGCAAATGTTGACTCTGCCAAGGAAAAAATGAAACTGTGTCACACCTCATCTGTGAATGTCCAAAGATTGCACCATCAGAGGTCCAAAAAGCGGCAATATTAGGAACAGCATACATACTGTGCCGATATTTAACAGATACTTAGGTTTTTGATTAAAACTTGTATCTGATTAGAATACCAGTCAATGGTTTTTTATAGTTTTTGAATAATAATAATAATAATAATAATAATAATAATAATAATAATAATAATAATAATAATAATAATAATAATAATTTAACAGATACTTAGGTTTTAGGTTAAAACTTTGATTCTGATTGAATGTGTTAATAAGTGCAAAATTCTACACCTATGGTGGGGAAAAAAACCCCAAATGCACAGTTACAAGACAGGGGATACTTGGCTCAGTAATACTATGAGCAAGAAGGATCTTGGAATGGTTGTACATCACAAGCTAAGTATGAGCCAACAGTGTGATTTGGTTGCAAAAAAAAAAAAGCAAATGTTATTTTGGGACACATTAACAGAAGTATAGTCTCCAAAACCTGTGAGGTACTAGTCTCCCTCTATTTGGCACTGGTAGGGCCTCATCTAGAGTACTGTGTCCTCTTTTGGACACCACACTTTAAGAAGGATGCCAACAAACTGGAGCAAGTTCAGAGGAGGGCAGCAAGGATGATCAGGGGACTGGAAACCAAGCTCTGTGAGGAAAGCCTGAAAGAACTGGGCATGTTTAGCCTTGAGAAAAGAAGACTGAGGGAAGATATGATACCACTTTTCAAATACTTGAAAGGTAGTCATACAGAGGAGGGGCAGGATCTGTTCTCAATCATCCCAGAATGCAGGACACACAACAATGGGCTCAAGCTACAGGAAGCCAAGATTTAGACTGAATATCAGGAAAAACATCTTAACTTTTAGAGCAGTATGACAATGGGACCGGTTACCTTGGGAGGTGGTGAGTGCTCCAAAATTGGAGGCATTCAAGAGAAAATTGGACAATGCCCCACACCTGCAGCTAACATTCTATAACCCCTCTGCAAGCCTAGCAGCCACTGATCCATGCAGTGGATGTTCTAGAGCAGACAGAAAGAATGAATAATATAGTGGTAGATGCCAACCACATCTACAGTATTATTAACAGATCTTCTGTTAAAGGTGTCTCTTCCCCTCTCCCAGACCAGGAACAGATAGACTGGCCCAGGATGCAGTTATCTAGGGCTTCCTAAGCTGAGGCACTGGGAAGCCCTCACATGAGTGGTACTTTCCTGGTCACGTAACTAGTAGTCATTTATAGAAAATCAAAGACACACACACACAAATTAAATTGAGTCCTCAAATCAAACTTTCTTCACAGATCTTACAGGTTCAAAATAGCACCTAGATGCCCTCTGGATTGTTTAAAAAGAGGGTGAATTGACATTAAAAGGAGATAGATAATTATTCTACAGTACAATCTTCCAACCTTTTCTTCTAATAAACATATTAAAAATTCAGAATCCTGTGCTTTGGATTTAATTAGTGAACCTTGCTCAACAATTAGAAAGGAAATTTGCAGAAGAGGCATTGTGGCATATGTCCCCATCAAACATGATCTTTAATAGAAGGTTTTGCTCAATATATCATATTATAATGATGCAGTACAAAGTAAAATTAGGAAGTGAAAATTGTCCTTAAATACAAGTGGGTAACCTTTATCACA
The DNA here is from genome assembly GCA_037013535.1 of Intellagama lesueurii. Taxonomy (NCBI): domain Eukaryota; kingdom Metazoa; phylum Chordata; class Lepidosauria; order Squamata; family Agamidae; genus Intellagama; species Intellagama lesueurii. The sequence goes on along the minus strand of JBAJHW010000103.1, from coordinate 6,080 downwards.
GGCAGGCTTCTGCTCCTTAACTCAAATTAAGTTTTCATGAAGCTAAAGAATTAATTATAAACTAAACTTTCATGGATACATCTCAATGCTGTGAAGTTACACCATGTAACTCCAAGACTAGTTGAAGTCCTCTACATTCTCTTAAAAATAAGAGGGATTTTATCATTACATCACACTGGCTAGTAATTAAGAGAAGTTATTTTTGGCCTCCCTTACTTCAAAGGGCATGTCACCAGCTCTGTTACTACTGCTTTTTCTTGTTTCCCATATCAGAGGTGGTAATTTCAGGGTTGCTATCCTGAAAGAAGTATGATTTTGCTTTTGTTCACATAAACTCCATTGAATCTTAAAATGTTAATTACACCATTTCTGCTCATCAACTTTATTCTCTAGTTACTCTTGGTGAATAATAACTTCAATGATTTTGGCATAATAAAACATCAGTATGAAGTATTAGGATTCTAAGTTTGGAAAGAAGCTATAGCCATGGCTGGCTGTAATGTTAGTCAAAGCGAGGCTGGTGCCTCAGGTGGCAGTTGATGGTGGCAAGAAGCAACAGTGGGAATAGTGCTTTATAGGGAATAAAGCAGTGGTTTATTTATTTATTTATTATTAGATTTTTATCCCGCCCTTCTAGACAGGAGTCTACTCAGGGCGGCTCACAATATATTGTGCACAAAACAGATTTAAAAACAACTATTAAATTCTACAATAATAATATAATCAAGATGGGAAGATAAACAACAAAAAACCAAGAAAAGTAAGAATCAAGTATTGGCAGGAGGGAAGGTTCTCAACCTTCAGTCCCCAGATGTTCTTGAACTAAAATTCCCAGAAGCCTTCACCACTAGCTATACTGGTCAGGACTTCTGGGAGTTATAGTCCATGAACATTTAGGACCTATGGTTGGGAACCACTAGGAGAGAGCTTTATGTGCTGCATGGCATGCCCTGCTGGCCGTGAACTAGCTAACTGACCTCAAACATGGCAGATGATGCTCTCCTATCATCATCATCGAATTAAGTTTCAACTAGCATTCTTGTGTCCTTCTTTACGTGAACTGAGAAGTGCCATAACAACAACAAGAAAGAAAGAAAGAAAGAAAGAAAGAAAGAAACAAACAAACAAACATAATCTTAGAACTGCAGAGAGTTGGAAGGGACCCTGTGGATCATCAGGTCCAGCCCCTGTTAAGGAGGCACAGAGAGGAATTGAACTCCCAACCTCTGGCTTCACAGCCAGATACTTAAACCACATAGCTATTCAGCAGTTCTTTGTCCTTTGCCTCAGGCTGCAAAATACCTTTGGCTAGCCGTGATCACAGCACTGACCTCAAAGTTCTTTCCATAGTCTCCAACATATTTAGGCCAATGTGTTTAGTAGATACATGGCAAAACAAAAGACACTACACATTTAACTTATAAATGCTCACTATTGACTCATTCAGCTTGCTCGAATAAATTCTTGATGATGGCGTTCAATGAATGGGGCTACTGACTCATACATTCATTTATCTGACCCTGGCTAAATTACAATGGAGACAAGACTTTCAAATCCCCTAGGAACACCGACTTCCTATTAGCAACTGAGACATGTTCAAGGTTTTGTTGCTGATATACAGGTTAGAATCCTGTTGGTTAATTACACCAGTGTTAAGTGTAATGGTGTATACTGCAACAACAAACTGTTGCTAGTTCACAAGTTGCTGCCTTTATCGCTCATAGTGCAGCAGGCTCATGAGTTACAACACAGGGGATATAAATGGCAGCCCGTTAATTAGCAACAACTCCCTGCTAGGATTAATGCCATGGCACTGACACCAGTATAACTAGCCAGTAGGATTCTAGCCAACTATTCCTACACCTATGGACCAGAAAACACAGCAGAATTCCTTGACTATTCATGCCCAGCCAAAATGTGAAACCTTCTGTGGCGGCCAAATTCACTAATCTGCATTGAGTAGTACGTCATCAGGAAACACCACCGAAACGGGAATTCTTAATGGTGGCACCTACCTGCTGTTGTGCTTCCAGAGGAAGGAACTGTCTACAGCTTTAACTGGGGTTAATGCAGACATGTCTCAGATAGTAAAGATTGTGACCGCTTGATTTTATTTTTTTTACATGTTGTAGAAGAACTGCAATGGGGGTGGGGGAGAGGTAGCCATGGTAGTCTGTGCAAGCACCAGACAAAATCCAAAGAAAAAACCCAAAACCAAAACAAAGACAAAAAGACAAAACCATGGGGCACTTTAAAGACGATTATATTTTAATGTGAGTTTTCATGGATCATGTCCATTTTTTCAGACATATGGAATAAAATGAAATACAGGATGAAATACCAAATTCACAAGTGAAACATTTATTAAATTACTTTATGGCAGGGTTTTTTTTTCTCTTTTTCTTTTTTCTTTTTTTTTAAACTGCATTACATGTGTATTTTACTGTATATATAGTACAGTATAACAAACTAAAAGTAATGTTGGTTACAACAAACTAAAATTACTTTTCCTTTCCTTTTTGGTAGGTGCTGCGGAAAGCTAAATAAGACAAGAGATTTGTTCCTTATACTAAGGTCCCTCGTTCAAGGGTTAAATGAAATAATTCTAGTTTCTACTTCAGAAATAGGAGCCGAGTATCTAGAGGTAAGTGGGTGAATATTAGAATATGAAGCTGAGGTGCCACTAAGGAGCACACAGTGTCAGAACATTTTCTCCCAACAGGGCAACTAAGACTGGCAAAGTTGTGGCATCAAGACCAGGCAGAACCAAAGGAGCTAGGTGTCTAGAAGCAGGAAGGTGAATGTTAGATCCAGGAGAGTTCTTTATTGGGCTTTATTCCTCAGTTCCAATAGCTAAACATCTTTGATTTAAAACTTAACTGCACTAATACTGGATGGAATACAAAGGATCCATGGGGACATCACTCCAACCCAAGGGTGACCAGGGACTGTTGGCTACACCCAATTGCATAAATACCACTGCTTGGATCAATTTTCACACATTCCTCCCAAGACAGTGCAAATTTATTGCTGTTGTTTACCATCATCACTATCATGACTATTACTCTCATGATTCTCATGACTATTAAAATATTGCCTTTTTAAAGGCTTTGAAGGCTGCTGCTATTGGTGGCATAAACATGTATACCAAACACTTTCTGCTTCACTTTAAACACTACAAAGCCTCCTCTGATATCAGAACAATAAAAGCATTAATTTAGAAAAATGGCAAAAGCATTTGTGGGATTCTGGGAATTGTAAATGCAGAAAAGTGTTGCTAGAATGTTGGAGTACATTTCCCAGAATCCTCAGCCAGCATGAGTATGTCGACTGGGGGATTCTGAGCACTGGAGTCCAACAATCTGCTTCTCCCGACTCTATCCAACAATCATACATTCAGTCAGAAACCCCCCAGAATAGCCAGCCTCAGCAAGGAGGGAGACACACAGGTCTTCTAAGCCAAGCATTCTGTAGCCTTTGCACAGCAACAGAGAAGTCCTCTGTTGGGTCCTTACCTCATGCCTGCCTCCCATTTGATTTGAGTTGGCAGCCATGTGCAATCATTTTTATAGGGATACACAATGATGCGACAGAGCAGGCCTGCACATCTTGTGACTCACCAAGTGAGATGCAGCCTTCCGGTCTGATCTGGTGGTCTGCTAGTTCTTGACAATTCCCTTTGCCTGATCTGCACAGCTGAAAGCTGGCAGCAAAAAAATGGAGGTTTATTGAACTGCTAGTGGGGCTGTAAGCTTTGGTACGTCCCCAAGATAATAGTCGAGTTAGGTATTGTGAGCTGTAAAGTTCAGGGCAGCTCTTGATCTAAAGCTCAAAGAAGCATTCAGCTGCCTAAATTTGTATTTCATTCAATCCATTTTCATAATTAGCTTCACTTCCCTCCCTCCTTCCCTCTTACATAGTGAATCCTCAATAGCTTGCTTCTCAGCAAGTCACACATATTGATCAAATGACAAAGCTACATGCTAACAGGTTTCATCAGGGTCGGAATTATCTTTTACGTTTTATTCCTCGTAATAAGAAGAAACATTTTGAGTGCTTAGGGGAATAATCAGCTTAAAGCTTCTGCAATTGACCTCGGTTAGATTCTGAAAGATGACACCTATAAAAAGAAAACTGTACCTGGGATCTTCCTTTTATTATACAACTGCAGAAGTGCAAAAGAAAGGGGGAAAACACTGCATGACAACTGAGATCTAAAGCAGATACTTTCTTATACGACAAGGGGAAAAAAAGATATATTAATGCCAGCACATTAACATGCCTCCCAAACTGCTTCAGTTTCACCTCTGGAGACTGATGATATTAATACAGAAACAGAAGTACCCTACAGTAATCTCAGCATGCCAGACTCTTCTGTAACGCCTTCCAATTACTGAGCAATCATTTTCTAGACCTCCTGAACAAAGCAAGCCAACACTCTGGCTTCCTTTTAGTTTTAAACTAGGTACTAATAGATTGGTGTCCTTTGTGGATTTCACATAGAAACTTCCCAATTTAGCTGAATCTCCAACGGTGCTTAAGCAAAACAACTGATATACTGGGAAAAAAGGGATGATCCATTAATGGAAGATCCTCAACAACGTTGATCTCTCCACCATTCATTCAGCCACACTGTAAAGAAACTGGAATCTCTCTGTAAATTAAACCCTACAGCTTTATTGCCACTTTTTAAATGAATTAATGCTTGGAACATTCCTAAATCGCCCATCTCCCTTGTGAAAATCGAAACATCCTTATTTTGCATACCTAATGGATCTGGCATCTGAGGTCCAAACCAGAGGTAGCAATAATCACAAAGAGGAAAAAAAAATAGTGGCATGATCTATGAGGAGAAACAAAACTCTGGTTTGGGTTCAGTCTTGGTTGGAGCATTTGCAACTTTCCCAGTTCTCCAGAAAACTTCTTCAGGTGCAGATGTAATTTGGGGACAGAAAGAAATTTAAAAGTGAAAAAAAAAAAAAAAAAGAACAGGCCAGATATATGGGCCACTATTTTCAAAGACAAACTGCAAGCCTGAAAATTTTAAATAATTTTATTTTTGTACAATGCTTCTTCTCTCTATAGATAAAAGGCTGTCTGGAACCTGGTAGATTCTTCCATAATTATGAAAAGATATAAGGAAGGAAGGTCCCCACACTTCCAGCTAAAAGGTTATAAAATATATTTTCCTACTTCCAACAATGGTCAATCAGATGCATCTGTCAAGCCTCCAAGAAGAATATAAAGACAATAGACCTCTCCTCCCAGTGTGCTCCTTCACCAGGTTGAACCCACTGATGACTACCATCAACTAACACTCCTCCCAAATCACAGTACTACTGATTGCATTAGTAGTTGTCACATCTCATGTAACCTTGAATGTGCATTTGAGTTCTCTCTCTCTCTCTCAATTTCTCTTTGAAAATCCAGATGGTGCGGCTTGGGCATGCTGTTTTGATTCCCTGGGTTCTACACTGTGGAGTCCCAAAGGGGTCGATCATCTCCCCAATGCTCTTTAAGATTGTTTTGGGGCTGCTCATGGAAGTCATTCTGAGATTTGGAGTTTGCTGCCATCAATATGCTAATGATATGCAACTCTATCTCTCCTAGTTCAGAAAAAAAATCAGAAAAAGGCTGTGTGGTCCCCAAAGCAATACAAATGCAAGAGTAGATGATACCTTTATTAGACCACTAAAAAAATCAAGCAAAGAGCCGACAGCCAGCTTTCAATGATTTCATCTTCCTCAAGCTGTGCACCAGGATTTTGTGGTTAGTTCAGAAAATTATATATATTAGAGTCCCAAAGTTTCATGACCTTTCTTAAGGCTGGGTTACCTTCTTAATATGTGTTCAGATGCAGTCTGCAATCTTGTGGGGGGATGGTGTGGTTTCAAACTCCTGCTCAGCCAGCAGTTTGGAATTTATTAACCAACTCTTCAAACAAAGAGCCACCAAGCAATCTGCATCCACCTTGCCCTAACTTCACTGTCCTTTGAAATTCATGGTTTCTATTTGGCTGGGGTGGGGGGAAGGTAATGCAGCAATATGGCAAACCTCCATCAGAGAGTTGGGATTAAAAT